>JALLBA010000121.1:0-28325 GCA_036939675.1 Cyclostephanos invisitatus | reverse complement strand
CGTCCCGCGAGATCCAGACTGCCGTCCGTCTCATGCTTCCCGGTGAGCTTGCCAAGCACGCCGTGTCGGAAGGAACGAAGGCCGTTACCAAGTTCTCCTCCGCCTAAGCGAACCAAGAGTCCTTATGAGGATGGTGGGATAGCCCAATACAAACAGGATTTTATAAAATCCGCCCTATCATCAAAGATCAAACTGTCATTTTCGTCTAGTTTCATTTTCTTGCTGACGAGGTCGCATCCAAGTCCCAGCATAACTTCTTCCGTCTTTTGTCTCAACATCGCATCTTTGCTATGCCACCAATGATGCATACTTCTCGGCCTGCGCCATTCAATCACACATCTCTACAATCTGTGCGGATGCGTGCTCCTGCCTCAATGAGGAATTTATAACATCCGCCCTATCATCAAAGATCAAACTGTCATATCATATTTAGTTAAATTTTCTTGCTGCGAGGTCACATCTTAGTCCAGCACACCTATTTCCATATTCTGCCTCAACATCACATCTCTGCTAAGCCACCAATGATGCAAACTTCTCGGCCTGCGCCATTCAATTAAAAATCCCTACCATCTGTGCGGATACGTTCCCTTGCTTCAATGAGCTTTATCTTCTGTATCGGATCAATGACTTGTTTACCAAATAGATTGACCAAATCGCAATAGCATCTCTTCGAAATATCATCTTTGATATTAATTCAAGTTTCATCAATAGACGTTTTACTATTCATCTGAGCAAGAGTTATTTTTGTCGGGAGTATCCTTCTCCCCTTCTCCGACGATATTGATGTCCTCCAAGGTATCTGGTAGACATCCATCGCAAATTAATTTCATCAACTCGACAGCACTTCTCATTCCATCGCCATCTCTCGTCTTAACATCGCACCTTTGCCAAGCTACCAGTGATGCAAATATCCCCGCCACTTGAGGAGTTACTCTCCATTCCTCACCTAGACCTCTACTGAGAATTTCTTCGATTGCATGTCCCCACGAGCTTGCAGCCAAGCAGAAACCAGAAAATAAGGCATCGCCCGCTCCATTGGCGTTCACCTCGCCATGAGATATTTGGAATGCTGGTATTCGAACTTGTGATCCCGGTTTCCACCCACTCATAGCCATGAGAAATGATTCAGAAAAAGTAGATGATAATTGCTGCAGTCTTTGGGAATCTTTCGTGACACTGACAAAGGCTCCTTTGGAACCAAGCGATAGTAGTACCACCGCACATCCTAATTCATGGAACGATGATATTTGCGACAGAAGTTCGGGTCTAACATCGTTTGGGGTGACGTCTCCACCGTTGAATTTGCAGTCGGATGAGCATAATACCATTGCTTCATCTTCATTCAAATGCAATACGTCGATTTCACTTAAAGCTGGGATCAAAACTTCTCTGGCCGCAAGGGGATCAGATCCATCAACGCCATTGAGATCAACTCCCACCAAGACGCATCCACTTTCGGGACATAATCGCCGGCGAACATCGCGAAGCATTGACAGTAACTCACCACCCTGAATTTTCGGCATCAAATGTGGATATCCGAATAAGAATGCCCGCGTCGTTCGTCCGATCGTTTCCGACGCGTGATCGACCTGCCTCAATAACTCGTCGGCCGTAAATCCATCATTGCATGCCAAATTGACGAAACATCCCCGTTTGCCACTCTTGTATACTGGTAAAATCGCCATCGAGGTACGTGCTGCAGAGTCAGTGAGAACCAGATCGGTCGAGGCACCAGCTCTCTGATAGAACTCCAGCAAGGTGTTGCCCGCGAAATCGGGTCCTATCTTTGTCAGTATGTGCACCTTCTCGGCAGCATGCTGCCCTTGGTCACCCGATGACCTTAGTAGCAGTGCAAGTGTGGTGCCGGACATCGAAGCCGAACCTCCGGCACAATGGACGGCCTCATCGTATCGTTCGATGGCCTCGTCGCAGCCGGATTGAGTACAACCAACCAGTTGGAGGTCGAGGCAACTCAATCCTGCGCAAATTATATTCCCCGGATCCATATTTGGCGTCTTTTCGGGGGGGGATGATGGGGCAGCGTGTGCGTGGAGGTCTATCGCGCGGTGGTGGATTGTTGCTGCGGCCAGTAATGCGTCTTTGATGAGCATCACGATCATGGCAAGGGGGATGTCATGGTCATGATGTTTGCACGAGGAGTTTTTATTATTTCTTTTGGTCTGTCCTCCCCTCCAAGCATCTACTGGGCGGGCTCATGATGTTGTTGATGTGCCCACCTTCCTAAGGCACCCCCGTCCTCCTTTCTGTGGGCTTCATTCGTCCCATCCCCTGAAATAATTATGGTCCCAATCTGCAGTTGCAAACTACAGCAATGTTTTCCAAATCAGCCATACTACCAAGATACAATATATCAGACTCAAGTCAGGGTTAGAAAGAAAAAAGATAACAGATCCTCCCACTTCCTCGCTAGAGGGGAGAATGGGTTCAATGACCCCGTCTGTCTAAATATATTTTCTGAATGTTCCAGACTCATCAACAGATGTAGTGCAGGCTCACCCGAGCAATGATAGGTGAAGTCATAAATGTTCCCTTATCGAGGAAAGTTCGGCTTAGCTACAATTTCTCCATGCACTCTTTCTGCCAAAAACTCGACAGCAAAAACGATGGATATACAACGGAAATAAAGATCCTTCCTCTCATGATAATCCGTTTGTCGTTTGGGCGTCCATGTTTTATATTTGAATGATAATATTCTCAGTGCGGACTCCCCCCGTACAAATATCCATTAATGGCACCGCCGCCCCTGAACGCGCCGGCGGTCGCATTCACGCACCTGTCGCGTTCGTCGCGTGTCCATCGTCTTGCAATCCCCTCGATTCGGTCCTTCACATCGGCCTTTAGCTCGTTGACGTCCCCCCTCCACTGAGAGAGATTTTACGGATGGATGATACGTCGACGTGTCATCGTCGGAGGTGTATGCATGGCATGAGGGGCTTGCGATATGAATGAATGGAAAACCATCTCCGGGGGGAAACGGACGAAGAAACGCCCCCCCCTCCCCCTCCCCCCTCCCGCGCGCGCGCGCGAACGAAAACCACTCACCTTGTAGAATTCCAGCGTCTCGCCGTCCAGGAGCAATTTGCTCATTTGCTTACCGATCATCCTACCCCCCGCGAGGTGCGCGAAGTAATAATTGTAATAATGACAAACGAATTCGGGCACCCCGTCGTCGCGACCGTTGTCGTCGTCGACCATGGCCCTCAATTCGCTCGCATACGCCGTCCCCGCGGCGCCCACATCCGGAGCATCGAGGTCGAATTTGTCGCACAGGTACGCGATGTCCCTTTCGAGCTCCGACGTCCTCTCGATGCCGGTATCGCGAAACGCGGCCAGCTCGTCGTTGCCGTTCACGATATCCTCCATGACCGAATATATCGCGCGCGAATCGACGAGGAAGCGGAGGTAATCCGCGAGCGTCGGTACGTACGGCACGGCCGGCCCCGGGGGGGGGGACTCGGCCCGTCCCTCCCGGGGGGATTGTTCCCTCGTGTGCAATCTCATCGCGACGTCGCGGAGCTCGTCGAGTATGGGCGGTTGGGCCATCGGCGCGGCGGACGACGACGACGACCCGGACGTTTCCGCGGCGGACATGTGGGGGGGCTGCTCGGATCGGTACGACGACGAGGACGACGCGACGATGGCGCATCGACGACGACCATGGCGGTGCGATGGCGACGAGACGAAGGCATCCGTCGCGACCGCGAGTATCAGGGCGATGTGAAACCTCATGCGTTTGATGTATATCTTATTCGATGGATGATGGTGGTGGTGGGGCGCAGGGCGATGGCCTACGTGAATGGAGGGTGTATGATGGTGTGGGTGGATGGTCGGTTGGGGAGGGTTCTTATAAGAGAACTCTTAATTTATTGTATTTGATGTTGTCATGCTCGTTCTCTTCTCTTTTGTTGTTGTTGCGCTCTCGATGTTGTTGTGCTGCATAAAACAATACCGATTCCACGCGTCGCTAATCAACTTCAATTGGAAATCTGAAATCTGGGGGGTTCGATATATTTTTGTTTGTGCGTCACACAATACACATTGTTAAGTCCACTGAGATATTGGTGGGATCGTTGACAGCCCAAAAATATCGAGCATTGAACCATGGCGAAACCAATCCTCCTCCTCGCGACGATCGTATTGATCTGTCATAGATTTCACGTGGCATCCACCTTCTCCGTCGATCGGCTCGACGTCGCCCGAGCCCGACGACCGACGAACGATGTGAGATGCAATGGCGTCACATCGTCGTCGTCGTCGTCGTCGTCGTCGTCGTCGTCGTCGTCGTCGTCGTCTCCTCCGACCACTCCCCTCCTTACAGATGCGGTAGAGTCCGCCCCGATCGCCGCCGCGATGGAATCGACATCGGGAACGGTCGGCGCCATCGGCTCGTCGTTCGGGCGTATGTTGCTGCGACGAGCGCTTTCCGCGGGATGCACGACATTGTCCGCACTGATCGCGATGACGCACCCCCTCGCATCGTACGCCGAATCGATCGGGGACGAATTGGAAATCGCCGAATTGCCCCCCGTGTACGTTCCCATCGTATTCGCCATCGGCGTCATCGGGGGGGTGGGCGTGTTGACGGCCAGCCTGGGGAATGTCATGGATGAAGGTGAGGAGGGAGGAGGTTCGGGGGGGGGGGGGGGCGGTGGATTGGTAGAGCTCCGCCGCTTATTTTTTCGTCGCGAGATATATCATCCATGCATGCCATGATTATTTGTCGGGTCCGGGAGAAATAATGCGGTCGAGTCGAAGATCGTCATTTTCCTCTCGACGCTAATCCGATGAAAATCGTCCTCGTTCGCTCATTCGCATGCCCCCCCTACCACCCCCACCGCCCTTTCCTCTCATCCGCAGAGGCGTCGCTCGGCTTGCAGTCCGGGGCCAGGGCAAAGAAAGAGAGGGATAGAACGCGTTCGTCGTACTTCAAAAAGTGAGGAATGGGTTCGACGAGAATATGCATCCTTGCCGGTCGCTTGTGAGTTGGCAATTTCTGCGAATGGATGGAGCTGGCATTGCATCGAGTTGGCAGGTCATTTCGCGATTCCATTCTTTCCCCTGCAACACCATCTAGTGGACTGAAATTTATGACGCACAGTGTAGCAGAAAGGATTACCAATGTGCAACAATATTAGACGTATGGTACAACCGAAGAAATGATGCCCCTCGCCTGCAAAATATGAACACGGGGAATAGTCATTTACTACATAATCCATCAGAGGAGGATCAACAAGATCCGACGAGGAATAATGCCGTTCTTTAGTCTGCACGCGAAAGTCAAGTCGAGGGCGCGGTGGTACGACTGCCCAGCCTCCCGGGATCCGCGCTCGGGTAGTAAGGCGCCGAGCCCCTCGCGGCGTCCTCCCCCCCCGACGCGCCGGCCCTGCGTATGACGCCCCCCCCGGGCCTCGGCACCCCCCCCAAGGAGGTCGCCGTCGTCGATCCTCCTCCTCCTCCCGGCCTCGGCACTCCCAGCGTCGCCGAAGCCATAAAGCCGAATGCGGACGCCGCCTTGACGTTACCATCCCCCCCCCTCCCCCCGCCGGGCGGCTCGATGGGGCGTATCGACCCCCCCGCCCCCGCCACGCCCGATGTCGGCTGCGGTCCCGCGCCCACCGCCCCCCTCTTGGGAACGCGTGCCCAATTGACGTTTATCCTGCGTCCGCATATATTCGTCCTGTTCGTACCCGCGATGGCGTGCTGGGTCGCCTGGGGCGTCGTGAACTCCACGAACGCACCCCTGTCGGAATGCATCCGAACGGACGATATCTCGCCGTAGGAGTAGAATTTATCCCGTACCTCCGATTCGACGATGCGCCTCTGCTGCTGGGAGGACGTTCCTCCTCCCCCTCCCCCTCCCCCTCCCCCGGGTCCATCGTCCGCGAAACGCACGTACAATGTCGACACGGCCCTCTCGTCCCCCTCCCCCCCCCTCGCGATCAGCTCGGCCCGTCGTTTCTCGGCCTTCTCCTTCTGTCTCCTCATCATCCCGGACGCGACCGGATCGTTCGTGCCGAAGAACCGATCCTTGGTATTCTGCTTCGATAGGGGATCGTTCCTATCCCTCGGCGCCTCGTGTCGGAACGGACACAGCGATCCGCGATTGCATTCCCCCTTGGCGAAGAAGCTGCATAGCTTGGGCAAATTCCGTTCGTATCGCGGTTCCATCCTCGCCATGCCCTGTAGCCTCATCGACGCGGCGTCCGTCGTGGGTACGCACCCGGCGATCGCCACGCCCTGCTCGATGTCGCGTTCGGCCATCGCCGTCATCCACGAACGATTGGCATCGCTCTGCGGCACGGCGACGACCGCATCTGACGAACCCTCCTCGGCCAGTATCCTATCGCGGACCTGCACGGGCAATCCGTACTGCAGGTCGTATATGCACACCTGACAAACGTTCTTGGACCGCGCGCACGTGCGGCATATCTCGACCTTCTTCAATCGGCCGCGCGTGCCGGCCTGCCACGCGAAGACCGTGAAGGGTACGTCGCATATCTTGCATTTTTTGCCGTGTGTTTCCTTCGTCATTCGGACATAGGGATTGTCCCCCAGGCACGTCTCGCACACGAGGGGGAATTCCGTCTCCTCCCATTTCTGCTTGCTCGCGTCCTTCTTTATGGAGGTCATTATATAATCGATCGGCGTATGTTATTATTTGTTTCCTCGTTCGGCGCTGCGGCGGGGGCGTGCGGTGGGCGGGGGGGGATGATAAAACGTTTTATGGATCAATCAGGGGAGATTATTTTGTGGGACTCGCGTCGTGATTGTCGCGACGACTGGCCTTCGTTGTCAAAAAAAATGGTCCCCCCCGTCCCGCCCCCCCCCCTAGAAAAAAAACGGGGAAGTTCAGATAATCGAGGGGATGGAGGAGGGACGGGGAAGAAAGAAAGGTACAATGTATATCCTAACAAGCACCGAGCGATCGGGTAGGTGTGGAGGAACGGAACGAACTAGCAGAGACATCGAAAAAGGGGGACAATTCAAGTAAGAAACCACCGACCAAACAATGTCGTCGCCCGTCCTATTCGTCGTGGTCGGGAGGAACGAACCGCTATTCGAGGCCGAAATCGACACCTCCCACCCGAACGCCGTCGATTCCCCCGGAGGCGCCGGACATCAGAGCGAATTGTCGACTCGGCAGAATTACTTCGTATTGCATTCCGCCCTCGACCTCGTCGAGAAGAGCGCGTGGACGACGAGCAACATGTACCTCCGAGTCGTAGATAAGGTCAACCAACAGCAGGTATCGACGTTCCTTACCGCGGCGAATGTCAAGTTCATGCTCCTGCACGGGGGTAAGGGGGAGGAGGTCATCAAGAATTTCTTCAACGAGGTTTATGGGTATTACGTCAAGGTATGCATTCTTACTTGATTATGCATCGAGTCGCGCCCGTATTCGTTTCGTGGTTGATATTTGACGATTCTCCGTCCCCTTATCATTCCTGCCCGATTCGGCATCATACCTCTTTTGACCTCGTTACAGTTATCGATGAATCCATTTTACAAGTATGATACGCCGATAACATCGAAGGCATTCGATACGCGGGTGCGTAATGCGGCGAGGGTGCATCTTTCATAACACTGTTGGATTCATACACGGTCCAAAGGTTTCTCACGTTCATATTGTCATCTCGCGAGGCCACGGATTGGGGGTGGGACGACGGGGAGAGAACACAATTTTAATCACGGCGCATTGCGGTAACTCCTTCGAAGACCGAACTTCGTGACTTGATCGACTGTGGGAAAAAGAAACGACGACGCATTACAATTATTGATCCTTGGCGGTTTTTTTGTTGTTGTTGACCAATACACCCCAGTTACGTTCTGTAAATCATCACCAAATCCTTCAATCGCGACAATAGATGACATTGCTCATCGCAATGTGATTCAATAACGTAATGATTTGCGCATACATCCGCATCGTGTCTCACATCGTCACGCTGATGATATAGGGATATCCACCAGCACAGACCTAAGCTCGCAGTTATCAAACTTCGATTTGGTCATCAATTCCTCGACATCCTCATCTTCGTATACTACCACGCCCTCCAACTCGGGAAATAACGGCGTGAACATGTGCATGAAGAACGCGGAATGCCCGACAAGTGCCAAATTCCTCTCGGGCCGGTCCAAAATCGCCCCCCACGCCTTGCGCGCCCTATCGCACAACGATGTCGGATCGTTCGATTCGCGATGCGACGCGTGCGTCAGGTGACAGCCGAATATCCCCTCGTAGCGGTCCCATATCGGATCGTTGTCGTTCGTCAGGTTATCGAAGTCCACGCGGGGATACAGCCCCTCGAGTGTCGTTCTCGTCCGTCGCGAATCGCAGAGGTAATTGACAGTCTCCCTCCATTCCTCGTGTGCAACGAACGGAACCTCGCATCGGTCCTCGCTCGAACGAGCCCCGTCGTCGTCATCGTCGCGATGATACAGATGCGGGAACGACAAACGCGCGGTTTCCAGACATCGGGTCATCGGACTGACCAGAACCGCCTCGACGTCTAGCGTCCTCGTGAGCTCCGCCAATCGACGGCATTGATCGACTCCCCTAGGCGTCAGGGTGGCATCGAAATGCAGTGGCAATTTCGACTCGATCTCGTTCAGGTTGTGGGTCCCCTCGGCGTGTCGGACCAGGTGGACGACCTTCGACGTGGCCGATTCTCGACGAAGGAGGGGGGACGGCATCTTGGACAATGAGAAAATTCGGACCGCTGTCGCGGAGGAGGATGAAGAGGAGGAGGATGCACCGGCGTTATAAGCTGCGGTGGATAGGGCGGAGGTGCGGTAGGAGAATGTCATCGTTGATCCTCCCGAGCAGAATGAGGAGAGGAGCGCGGAGGCGATCATAGGATGACCTGTTGAGTATGGATTCCTATGTTGACCCCGGTAGAGAAGGACGTATTTAAAAGCAGCGCAATGTACGAGATGTGCTTACGTAGGCGGGATGGGGAGATTACTTCGTGCTCGTCAATTAATTTTAAGCACCATGAGCAAACGTTCCCCGGCGATTCAGCAAAATCCGCCTGCGCCTCCCGCGAATGCAGGCGAGGAGCCGATCATCTTCAATCCCGTATCGAAGTGGCAAGAGTATGTCGAAGTCCCCGGATTGACGCTATTTGACATACACCGCGAGCCGCGAAGGGTTAACGAAGATCCCACCGCGAGGGCTCGGCTTCACCTCAAGGTGATGCACACACTATTGATGGTTGCCAGACACATAAACGGTGGTCGATTTCTCATTCGCTTACTTTTGTTGAATATTCTCATGGAAACTCGTCACAGGTATTAGGACCCGAGTTCCACTGCCCCATCTGCCTCGGTTACATCAGAAACACACGTATCGTCAAAGAGTGCCTGCATAGGTTCTGCCACGATTGCATTGAAAAATGTTTGAGGGTAGGAAAGAAGCAGTGCCCTCAGTGTAGGATTCACATCCCGTCTAGGAGGAGCTTCCGGTGAGTTGTCTACGCAAAAAATGCCCCCCCCTCCCACATACACGTCAATCGAGGACCATTGAGAATTTAGATCATATATTTTTTTCCTTGTTCATGTTCGCACCGAAGTCCGGATACCAACTTTGATGAACTTATCAAGAGCATATATGGTGACATCGACAAGCTTGAGGAATTCGAGGAGAAAGAAATTGAAAAGATGAACAAAAAGAATATAAACAACGCATTTGCAGAAAGTCGCAAGAGGGGTATGTTGTATCAAGCCGAACAACGGGTGGGTGAATTTTTAGCCTTACCATGCAAACAGAGTTTTTGTGAAATGTTCTCTCACCATAATACATATTTTTTCGACCTTTGTTGCACAGAAAAAGAGGGCTCCTGGTGCGTTGGGAGAAACAGTGAATGCCACTGCGAGAGATATCGTTGGACTGAAAGAATCCCCCTTGATTGAGATCATTCTTCGACGTCATCCTCAAGAGACAGCGGTTGATAGGCTGATGAAGGAATACATTCGAACTTCTAAAGAGATGACGGTGGAAAAATTGAAAGTATTCTTGGGGAAGAAATTGGGTTATTCGCCCCATCTACATTTTCAGGTGCGTGTACAACACTATCTGCTCGGACCACAACATACGCGATAATGCCATACTCATATATTAGGTACTCCATTACATTAAGATTTTGGCAACTGCCGACGATAATTCTGTCGTTCTTCCGAATGATATCACCTTGGGTGTTGTTCAGCGGGAAATTTGCGACAATCCGATGAATTACGAAATGATTCTTCACTATCGCCTACTTCCGCTGGAGCACCATAATTCTTGCTGATAATCGTTTGACTAAAGATCTCGAATTGGTTCGCAACGGAAAGGCTAGGATAATGTTCTCGACTACTTAAATTATTTTATCTAGTGCACTAAAAATATTATCCCCCGAATCGTCTCAACTCATTCGCACACGTCCCTCGTGACAAACGACCCCAGAAGGCATATTATATTCGCATTACCCTTTCCTGCAAGTATTAGCCCACTTCTTGACCTTGTATCTCCTCCTAATACGCGAGCAGGGTCGTTTCCCGTGGTTTGCCCTCTTGGGCTTGCGTGCATTTCTATTCATCACTTGGAATGTACGCCGCTGCTGCTGTTCGTGATGAGCTGGGAACCCCAGGGTCTTCGATGTAGTGCCCGGCAGAAGTGCAATACGCAATGGTTCTTTCGACCATTGGACATCGTTGGATTCCCCCTTATGTTGCTGCTGCCGGGGCGGTTTGGTTACGCCCACAGTCGTCGAAGTATTGCTTGGCATGCGAGCGATACGCAACGATTCCAACATAGATTGGAAATTATTCATATTTTCGTTTTGTTCCTTACGAATAAACTCCAACACCGATTTCCACACCAGTCGTTCGGCTGCACCGCCGCCTCGATTATTTTGTGACGGAAATATTGTCGTCGGGGAGATGAATCGACTGTATCGGTCGTCTGGGGGGGGTGATGTCTTAGATGCGGCTGCCGGGGCGGTGGAGAAAAGTGAAATGTAACCAATGCTTGACTTTGGTGCGATTGATCGAGCTATCGGTGGAACCGATCGGATGCTAGCCGTGCGCATTCTCAAGGAGGCCATCATGGTGGTGGGGATTTGGCGTTCGTATGGGCCTCTCACGTGCTCCCCCTGTCCTTGTTTTGGAGAGAAAGTGATAAAAGATCCCCCCGTCTGTCCGTCGGAATTTACGTTCATAGTACAACATTCGTACTCAATCCAACCACCCACAACCCCTAAATATTGAAGCTCACGATGATGGACTTCGAGCAGGCAGCAAACGAGTCATCGGGAATCACCCGGATCGACCGCGGCACTGGCGGCACCCTGACAACGGAGGCATCACGTCTCTTCCGCGTTTACAAAACAATCAGCGCCATGTTGTCCAAGCGAGGCTACATGGTCAGCCGAGAAATGAAAGAGATGACACCGATGGATTTTACTCAACGATTTGGAGAGTACCCGTCAAGGGAGGGATTGACCATTCTGGTGGTGAGAGAAACGAATCATCATCCGTATTATTAAGATGAATGTTTCCGCGACTCGTGATGTTTGATACATTCTCACAAATGAAATCTCGTCCTCCGTGCAATAACAAAATTTACCACAACAAATACCATGTTGTCAAAATTAAAAAAAAATACAGGAAAAAGCAGACGATGAAACGAATCAACTTTTTGTATTTTTCCCCGAGGATGAAAAAGTTGGTGTGAAGCCGATCAAAATCTTAACGGATCGTATGAAAGATGAAAGTGTTTCCAACGCAATATTGGTCTTGCGAGGGGATATCACTCCATTTGCTAAGCAGGCTGTGCAAGAAATGAGTGATAGTTTTAGGATTGAGCACTTCAAGGAGGCGGAGCTTCTGGTGGACATCACCGATCACATACTGGTGCGTAATTGCTTTCGGCTTTCGAGCTATGTACTTTGTTAATACCCTGGTGGCGCACGTTTATTTTTTTATTCTATTCAAACAAATTATTCCAGGTTCCAGAACATCTAGTCCTTTCCCAAAATGAGAAACAGGAACTTCTCAAGCGGTACCGTCTTCGCGATACTCAGCTCCCACGCATTCAACCAAACGATCCAGTGGCGAGGTACTATGGAATGAAACGGGGGCAGGTGGTAAAGATTATTCGGCCAAGCGAGACAGCAGGCCGTTATGTGACATATCGAATCTGTATGTAGGGAGGTTCGAATGTTGTAGTTTATAATGAAATCGATTTCTACAAACCTGGGAATTGCTGGTGCGTACTTCTTTCAAAAAGATATAGTGATATCTGATATCATCATTTAACGATATTATCATAGTAATGAATAAAAGTTTGTGCAATAAATAATGACTTCGTGCAATTAAACTTGTGTCCTTCGGCGATCGACGCGAGTAAGATCACCTTCCTTCCACTTGTTAGTCAATATCAGAGTTGTCATCGGACTCAGAGTCAAAATCTGATTCTTCGTCAGAATCAACCGTCATGGCAACAGGAGGTGTTGCGGCAATTCCAAGTGGCTTTTTCTTTCCAAGTGACAGCTTGATTCGAACAGGCTTCTTTGATGCTGTAACACTAGCACCGGGATCATGCTTCACCCAATCATCAAGAGCATTTTTCTCCACGAGCCTGTCCAATTCAGCCTTGATGACATCAGCGTCATTGACAATCCACGAGCCTTCACCATTGTAGGTTAAGGCATTCTTGAATAGAGTGTTCCAATCAGCTAGAAAGTCATTGGCAGATGAGTAGAGCTTTGCGCGGCACTTTCGAAGTATGTCATTCATTCCAATTGGTTTATCGATCAATTGATAGTAGTCAGGGTAAGTCTGGGGGCATGGCTTCTCCAAAAATATGTCGGATAATTTTCGTTTGGATCCCTTCTCTTTCAAGTATATGATGGACCGCGTAATACTGAGAAGTTTGTCGTACATGGCATTGGAAACTTCTCCACTTCCAAAACTCTTGGCAAATGAGGAACCTTCCTTCGAACGTGAGGAGGTGTCATCAATCTGGAGATGCTTTGTTTTGCTGCGTTTCCTCCCGTAATCATCATGCTCAAGGATGAGAGAAGGATCAACAGAGTTGCGACTACGCTTCTTTTTCCTTTTCTTTTTTCCATTTTCCTCTTCCGTAGCTTGCATATCCATCATGCGGCAGAATTGCTTCTCGGTCATGCCATCGTCATACACTTTATCTCCAGCAGCTGCGCGGCGTTTTCCGAGGAGCTGGTCATCATCGTAATGCTCTGCGCCTTCTTCGGGTTTACCATTGGGGTAGCGAATCCAATCCGGGCAATCATTAACATCATCATACAAAGCAGGAGCACATATCTTGTCCAGGTCCATCTTGCAGTATAGCTTGTAATCATCATCATTGGTGCTGATCATTTCGTTCAAGAGATCACCAGAATATTCTTCGTCCCCATCTTCTGTGTCTTTCTCGAAGTCCTCTTCAGATGTGGCAGCACCTTGAGCATTCTGGTTTTGGTCAAAATTATCTAGAAGAAGTTCCATCATTTTCAGCCTTTCCAGACTGTTGTCTTCTTTGTCTTGTCCACTTTTGTCAAATTTTCCCGCTTCTACAACAAGTTCATTCATTTGAAGTTTTTCTGTGGCACGGCTAAGTATTTTTTCCTCTACTGGCGATTGAGTGATGATGCGAAAAACTCGTACGTCCTTCCTTTGGCCTATTCTGTGTGCTCTGTCTTGAGCCTGCAAGTCCATCATTGGATTCCAGTCACTGTCCAGATGGGGAATAGGATGTTTAGCACTTTCTTTGAAGTGGCCGAGATAAGAAGTAAACATGACGTAACTCACCTGTCAAATATGATTACTGTGTCAGCGGTTGCCAAGTTCAGCCCAAGCCCTCCAGCACGAGTAGACAGGAGAAAAATAAAGTAGGGCGAGTCTGGGGCATTGAACATGTACATTCGCTTTTCGCGCTCGTCGGCTGTAGTAGACCCATCGAGCCGCAGCGACGTGAATCCACGGTAAGCAAAGTAATCCTCAAGTATAGGCATCATTTTGGTCATTTGAGTAAACATGAGCACACGATGTCCAGCGGCCTTTAACTTGGGTAGCATCCTATCCAACAGCTGAACCTTGCCAGAGGTCCGGATGACATCGTCATTGATGTGATGTCCATCCTGGGAAAATAAATATGGGTGATTGCATACTTTCCTGAGTTGCATAACAACATTATTCAATCCTCGGTTGAAATTCTTGGTGGCTGCTTCTCCCGCAATCTTTCGACTGATTTGTTTGTATAATTCCTTCTGCCAAGATGATAACTCGCATCGGATCACCTTCTCAACCTTTTCAGGGAGCTGATCAAGAACTTCGCTTTTGATGCGTCGAAGCATAAAAGGACGTAGTAATTCATGTAGGCGATGAATGATGAGCATGCGCTCCTCGTTGGACAGTAATTCGTTTGATGAGTCATCTCCATTTTCACCAATTGTGTTTTTGCCAAAAGATGAGAAGGGCTTGTTGAACCTAAAGAAAAGTGTTGTGAGACAAGAAAAAGGAGAGGACGGCAACACTATCTGAGCAGCATCGAAACGAAGAAGACTCCAGTCAACGAGTATCCACTTCAGCCAACGCACCACTGGTCGAAACTTTCAGCTGAGTTAAAAATTGTGGGCAGCAAAAAATTCAATAATGCCCAGAGCTCTGGTAGGTTATTCTGAAGCGGCGTTCCCGTCAATAACACCCGACGCCTTGTTTGGTACTGAGTCCCGAGCGTAATCGAAAACTTGGACTGGTTATTCTTCATGCGATGTCCCTCATCTACAATTGCATATTGCCATGCGATCTTCTTAAGGCTGCCCTTGTCTCGGATAACAAATTCGTAAGTGGTTAATAAAACGTTGAAGTGACCATCAGCAACTTCGTCGCGAAACAATTGTTTCCGTTGCTGTGGCGTGCCTTTGTAGCACACCAGAGTGGCGGCGGGTAACCATTTTGCAAATTCATTCACCCAGTTGGATAGAGTGGATAGGGGAACAATAACAAGGTATGGTCCTAGGATTTGTTTTGCCTCAATGAGATATGCAATCAATGATATGGTCTGAATCGTTTTTCCTTCGGTGTGGGAAAAGTCAGAGAAACGAAGGATCAATGATAATGATTGTTAGATAATTCTCACTTCAATAAGAAGCAAGGTATGCCAGGAGAACATGGTCTCGAAAGTCTCACCGAGCCCCATTTCATCGGCAAGAATCCCGTTTAGTCGATTATTGTATAGACTAACCAACCACTGCAATCCTGAAAGTTGATACTCCTTTAGTTCTCCTCCAACAAGTAAATTAGGCTGCCGGACCTGTTCATTCTTTACGTGTGCAGTATCATAATATGATCCCCCCGTAACATCTTGCGTAAATTCAGCTTGGACGGTGCCCTCACCACCCATTAATTTGATATCTTCTTCCTCCTCCTCTGCACGACTCGCCAATAAGGTTGATATACGATTCATGCATTCATCAGTCTTGTCCAACAAATACTTTAACCTTTCATTCTTGGTGTCCTCGAGCAAACTCGTGTACGCAGCCATATCATTGGCACGCAGTGCTGCAATACGCGCCTTCTCGGCTGTCTCGGTCTCTTTTTCTTTGGCGACTTCTGCCTTGCGAAGCTGGTCTCTAATAGCCCGCGCTATCTTAACACACTCGTTCCTCTTCATTCTATGGAACTTGTAAAATTCTGTTTGATGCGCGACGATAGCCTTCAACAATTCCTTATGTCGTTTGGCAAGCGCGACGGCGGTCATTTCACGAGCACGACGGATGTGCTTGTCCAGAAATTTACCTTCACGCTTGGGTTGGAGCTTCAGCCGCTTATGAAGGCTATGTGTCCGTTGTGGATCGATAAGTTTGCTGGATATGGCCAGAGTACGCTTTCGACGAAGCTCTTCTTTTGAGGGCGGAACAGGTGGTGTTTGAGGCCGTAACAGCAATTGTTTACGAATAAAATCCACAGCCTTCTGGGTGTTCTCTGGGTGAGAAATGGGTTTTTCTTCCTTTTCGCCTCCACCGGAACGATGTAATGCTCTAACCAATGCGGCCTCGCCATCTGTGCACAGGCTCGTTCCACCCCATAGACTTTGCCGTAACACTGCCCCGTTACGCTGCCCCTTCCCTTGCTGCGACAATCCCTTGGCGTTGTTCTTTACTACCAGCCCGAACCCCGTACGTCCCCAACCCTTCATTCGTTTGAACAACTCGGCGTTTCGTTGTGACGCCTCCTGTGCAGCGCGTTTCTCCGCCTCAGCCTCCTTCAGCTTGCGTTGATCTTCCATTATCTTGCGTTGCTGTTCCTGTTGATACTGCGATTGCAGTTGCTGTTTGCGGGCATCTTCCTGTCGACGCTTCGTCGCAATGTTGATTTGTTGGGCCTGGTATTGTTGTTGATACGTCTTCATTTGGGCCGTGTGGGCGAGGTTCATCTGTTGCTGTTGCATTTGTTGTTGCTGACGTTGCTGCGCAAGCTGGGCGGCTTGATGTTGCTGTGCCTGAAGCTGGACGGCTTGTTGTTGCTGTTGCATCTGTTGTTGCTGACGCTTCTGTGCCTGAAGTTGGGCGGCTTGTTGCTGTCGTGCTTGAAGCTGGGCAGCTTGTTGTTGTTGTACTTGCTGCTGCTGCTGCTGCTGTTGTTGGTACATACGATTCTGCTGTTCTATGGCGGCTGACGGTTGGTTATATTGCACTGTTCCACCATTTGGCTGTTGGCCTGCAAACATTTGCTGCATTTGTACGTTGGTTGTGGCAGAAGGTGCCGGCTGTGGGGGATAGGACGGAGCAGTTCGCTGTGACATGTTCGGATGATGGACCATTCCCACCTGTTTTTGCTGGTTTTGCAGCTGTAACTGGTTCTGATGCACCTGCTGCTGCAAGACAGGCCTTTGCTCCGACCCCTGTTCCTGCTGACCCTGTGTGACACCCACTTGCTGACCTCCATGACCACCAGTCCTGACCCTGTCCTCCCTATTACGTTTGTCGCGCTCCCTTGCCACCACAGCAGCGTTCAATATAGCCTTTTCGGGCAGTCCCTCGGCTATGGCACGCTGCAAGCAACTTGGATCAATGATGCCATTTGGATGGCGAATGGCTGATAGGACAGCCTCTCGTAGTGCAACCTTGGCTTGGGGCGTGAGATGAAATCGCTGCTTCGCTTGTTGGGACGAGGCTTGCTGTGCAGATGACTGCTCAGACAGATGAGAGGAGCTAGGTTGTTGCTGATGCGGTTGGGAGGTTGGAATTCCCTGCTGCAACTGACCTTGCGGCATCTGCTGGCTTATCTGCTGTTGAATTACCACCCTATTCGATTGTTGTTGCTGTTGTTGGTACGCCTGCTGGTGCTGTTGCTGGCTTGCATGCTGCACTTGTGGCATCTGCCTTTGCTGCTGCTGACCAGCATGCTGCATTTGTTGAGACTGCATCTGCCTCTGCTGCTGCTGCTGCTGAATGATCTGAGCGTGAGGCTGTTGTTGATAAGCTGACTGCATAACCTGCTGTGTCGGGGCCACGTTGGCTTGAACATAACCAGCAGTTGGTTGCTGCTGCTGGTGCATATTTGGGGCATGAGCATAGGCAGTAGTCGAGGGGCGTTGTGTCGGATGCTGCTGGGGCTGCATGGGGGGCGTCTTACTATACTTAGCCTGCAACACCTGACTTGGCGGCTGGGGCTGATGCGGCTGAGGTTGATGCAGCTGAGGCTGCTGACGAGATTGATACATGGAACGCAATAGGTCCGTCTTGGATACTCCTGTGGGAGGAGCGGACGTTGGAATGACTCCGACGGGGGGTGGTGCACCTCCCATGCCTAGAGGATTCGGCACACCATACCCGACGCCGGTGGCTCCAGCCACGGGAGGGGCGGTTCGTTGATCGTACATATTCTGTCGTGGGGGAGAAGTGAACGTGGAAGGTGCGACCAGTTGCTGCTGCTGCCGCTGCTGCTGTTGTTGCTGCTGATTCGGGACTGACTGCTGCCCATGGACGACCTGCTGGGCCTGCATCGGCCGCCCGGCTGCCGCTGTTCCGGCGACTCGATACTGAGCGTTATTTGCATTGCCTTGGTGATTATAACTCGTGGAAGAATAATTAGGGATGCCCGCCCCCGATGGACCGTTGTTAGACGGTAACATTCCCGGTTGTGGGACTCCGGCATACTGGACAGACGCATTATTGAGAATTTGATTGTTCGGATTTAGATGCTGATTAGAGGGATTAGATTGCTGAGCATTGGTGTAACCTGAATTGCTGTTGTAATATGGATCCATAATGCGCGGAGAAAGATTTCGACGAGAAGAGGAGAGAGGGGGACGACGCTGAACAAAGATGAGATTTTGCCGAGGATTTCATCGTGATGTGCAAACCAGGAGGGTCGTCACACAAAAAAAAGCAAGACAAAATTCCCAAGCCCAAATGCTATTTCACCTACATGGGAATTGCATCACTTTACAGGGACTGGTGTCATCTCTACACGAGGAATCAATAGACATTCGGCAACGGCCTTTTCGAGAAAGGATGGGTATCTTCTTTAACCCTCGCGTGGCCCTCCTTCTGAAAGGGGGATCGGTGTACGATGGACAGACTCTCTACTTTCCCTTTACCTTTTACTCAGAGTACGTCGATTCTACGAGTTCCTACATAGATGTCTGATAATGCTACGACCTGCTCCAACAGGCTGGAGGGAGCGAAGTATGCCCCGCAATATTATATTTCGGTTCGGGGAAGAAAAGGTTGTAAGGCAGGTGAGGCAGCAGTCTGGGGTGGCTCAACAATGGCATTGGTAATGATTCGTGCATCTCCTGTCGCTCATTTTGGATCACGGGATCGATTCAGGCCGGGGGAGTTGGAGGTGGATGTGAATGGTCGCTGCCCATTGATGGTAGCGTCGTCTACGTCGTCTTGTTACATCGATTCTAACTCGATCTTTTTCCTTCTTGGTGTTCTTTCAATCCGCAGCATTTACATCTCGACGTTCAATCAAGATGCCTCGCTTAGCCACCACTTACAAGGAGTGCGATCGTAAGTTTTCCTAAATTTTTAACGGGTGCTCAACGAACAGATGTTTGGATGACCTGATACGATATTTTGCGTGTCGCGTTGGTTTCGCTTCATATTTCTCAAATGAAATACGAGTCAAAGTCACACCATTGCATTGTGTACTTTCTTTCATAGCTGAACCTGAACATTTCTTCTAACTAATATTTTTTTTCAACTGATGATGTGACCCCAATCACATCATTGTGCTACATTATCGTGTGGTGACGGCTCACGATAGAGCACGAAAGGGCGTACCAGGCCCAGGATGCCATCTTCGTCGCACGCAAGCGCAGCGTCAGCGCCAAGAAGGTGAAGCCGATGCGCTGGGTAAAGAACGTCGGCCTAGGCATCAAGACTCCCGACGCCGCCGTCGAGGGAAACTACGTCGACAAGAAGTGTCCCTTCACCGGGAATGTCTCCATTCGTGGTAAGATTCTTAAGGGACTTGTCATCTCCACGAAGATGAAGCGAACCATAGTCGTTCGTAGGGACTACCTTCATTACATCAAGAAGTACCGTCGTTTCGAGAAGCGTCACAAGAACATTCACGCTCATTGCAGCCCCTGTTTCCCAGTGAAAGAGGGTGACATCGTGACCATCGGACAGTGCCGTCCTTTGGCCAAGACTGTTAAGTTCAATGTCGTTGCCCATGAGTCTCAGAGGACTAAGACCGGCAAGAAGACCTTCCGCATGTTCTAATCGAATGTGCGATGGTGTCCTCCCCACTAGTCATGTAGCTCCTAACTGCTAAATAAATTACATTCATGAATTCTTAGAAGAATGTTCAGTTACACGGGGGTTTAAATTAGCTTATTAATCCTCATCGGCCAACGGATGTTTGAGAGACTGCCATACTTTCACACATGAAAGGCGGGAGTCTCAGCAGTAAAATGGAGGCGGGAAGACATCACACATAAATTGGTAACGATTCTCTCGAGCACTGCGCTTCGTCGACTGGCGAAATAGAAAAGAATTCAGATAGGGTCAAACATACGGATGAACTCTAGTTGAACAAACCCCGACGTTGAATTCTCTGCCTGCGTCAATTATCTTACTATAATTATCTTTGGAGTTCAAATATCATGATGCCTGAGTTCACATGCCCCGCAGCCCCTTCCCCCATTAAAATAGCAGCGACGTTCTTACTTCCTTTTCGGCCGCACTAAATATTTATTCAACTCCCGCATTAAGACCTTATCCTTGCCCTTGTGATGCAAGTCATAATCTTCCCGACACCTGTCGTACTGCAAATAAATAGAAGATATCAAAGGTGCTCAACAAACTGGAGTAATTTCGTAGGGGAAACAAAAATAGAATGAGTAAGCTTACCTCCTTGATGTATTTGTAGATGGCGTGATTCTGTGTAAATCATTTGGGAACGCGAAAAGAAATCAACCACTTTGAGCAACAATGGAATATACAAGCAGCATCATGAAACGCACACCTCGCATACCTCATACTTCGCAGCCTCCAGAGCGTTCATCACTTTCTCTTGTTGTTCGTGGCATATGGGCAATCGCCTCCCCTGTCCTCGTGCGGCCATGCGGAGCTGTTCGAGGGTGATTCTGATTTTCGGATTGCGCTCCGGTTTGTAGCCAGGGCGAAGCAACGCCCCGGAGGTGTGAAAGTTGGATTTTACCGCCGTGATTGGTAACGTCGGAGATGCTACCACAGCATCTGCTGCGGGAAAAATGGAGATTGTGACAGCGTGTAGGTGCCGACGATGGATTAGGAGTTGCGTCGAGAGGATTGACATAATGTGTAGTGAAAAATATGCTTGGTGCTGGCGATGTCCGAATCCGACGATGGCACGGTGATAATTGCTTTTTATGGTACGATACGATAATAGATAGAGTAGGAGAATAATAGACTTTTTCACCGAAACACCGCGACGATATCGAACACACCGCAAATTTATTATTCCCAATATTCCCCAAAATAACATCATGTCTTCTTCAGCAACAGATGCCAGTAAAGCTCCCGAGAAGGTATGTGGTGCTCTTGTAGAAAAATGAGATGGAGAAATGGTTGTTTATGCCGTCGGCAATCGCTCGTGACCATCTTTCATCCGTTTGTCTCACAAATAATAACCCCGCGATCTGTTCTTGCTTTTTCATTCATTTTCAAGGGGGGTAGTTCTGCCCCAGAACAAAACAAGCGATCCCCATCCGACTTTTTGAAAGCTGTGCTGGGAAGGCCTGTAAATGTTCGCCTCAGTTCCGGAACTGATTATCGGGGTGAGAAGCTCGACAAATTATAACTCAATACGTCCCACATTATTCTAACTTTTATCTCTTCGATTGAATGTTCGGGTTTCATCCTCTAGGCGTACTTGCTTGCTTAGATGGCTACATGAATATTGCAATGGAACAGACGGAAGAATACGTTGATGGACAACTGACATCAAAATATGGGGATTGCTTTATTCGCGGTAACAATGGTAAGTGTGTCTGCCACAATGAAATGTTTCCGAGCTTTACTATGTAACTCCGTAGTTCTCTTCTGCACTCATTATCTACCTTGCTGTTTTTCTTTTGACATCGAAAAGTGTTGTACATCGCTAGCCAAAGGAGGTAGATATTTACTATTTAGCGTTTACAGAAGCGAGGGGGCGGGATAGAAGTGGTTCGACCTGAAAGTGGATCGGAGAGTATGATAGGAGCGCTCATGTCCGAATCTGATGGTGCTGGGGGATGACGAGAAAGCATTTGAGATCTTGAAAAACAATCAGATCAAGAAGGAACCAATTAAACTGCAATCAATGCGATTAAAATTAGATAGTCAATGCATACAATACAGCCTGTTTCTCAGATTTTATCAGGACACGCTTCAAGACGAGTAGTAGTACACTTGCCGTGCTTGACCTTTTAATCGTCAGTAATCCAGATGCTGGAAAAACATATTGGAAAGAAAAAAAATTGTGGTCTTTAATTCTATAACCAATTGTTGATGAACTTAACGATTCCACGCATGATTGGCTCCCGATGGCCAACAAATAATAGGCAACACTCAATACTCTTGAGATGGGACTATGCACAATTTAAGGCCGTGGCGTCTCTGGATCGATTGTCTCCCCCTTCACCATGGCAAGATCTGCTGCCATCATGTCCTTCACAAGTCCTTCGAAGCCCAGCTCTGCCTCCCATCCAAGAACTCTCTTGGCCTTGCTGGGGTCACCGAGGAGGAGCTCGACCTCAGTTGGTCGGAAGTAACGTGCATCGATCCGGACCAAAACTCTAGATTCGTCACTAGCATCCACTCCTACCTCATTAACGGTGCCGAATTCTCCCATCCATTTAATGGTTATGCCAACATAATCAAATGCCTTCTCAACAAATTCCCTCACGGTGTGAGTCTCCCCAGTGGCCAAAACGTAATCATCAGCTTCGTCATGTTGAAGCATCATCCACATTCCAAGAACGTAGTCACGCGCATGTCCCCAATCACGCTTTGCGTCGATGTTACCAAGATAGAGGCATTTGTCCAGTCCTTGACTGATCCTAGCTACCGCGATAGTAATCTTGCGTGTGACGAAGGTGGCACCACGGCGAGGAGACTCGTGATTGAAGAGAATACCGTTGGTCAAATGCATGCCATAGGCTTCACGGTAGTTTACCAGAATCCAGAACGCATACTGCTTTGCAACAGCATAGGGAGAACGAGGGTAGAAGGGCGTGGTTTCAGACTGAGGGACCTCTTGGACTTTTCCATACAATTCGGAGGTGGAGGCTTGGTAGAAACGACAGGTTTTTTCGAGACCGCAGGCACGAATGGCGTCGAGCATGCGGAGGACACCGACACCGTCGCAGTCAGCGGTGTACTAAAAAAAGAAGAGAAAATACGAAGCGTAGGGGGATAGGAGTCAGCCACGGTGAAATTGAATACAATATTTCATAATAAAACTTGAGGCCTCTCTCACCTCAGGCATATCGAAAGAAACCTTGACGTGACTCATGGCGCCCAAATTATAAATTTCATCAGGTTTCACGTTCGCAATGATAGTGATGAGATTGGTAGCATCGCACAGGTCTCCATAATGAAGAAAAAGCTTCACCCCAGTCTCATGGCGGTCGCGGTAGATGTGATCAATACGACCAGTGTTAAATGAAGAAGATCGACGGATGATGCCATGAACCTGTGGTAGTAAGTGCGTATGCGAGATTAAGGAGATAATAATGAGCTCATCAGTACAAGAAATGTACGTTGCAACACGGCCAAGAAAGACTAAGTAATCACGCAACCGCTGCAGCAAATAACACTGCATCCATGGTGCATGTAAACAAATCGGAGAATATCGGCATCCCCTCGAAAGATTACGTATCCTTTCCGCATGTCACAAGAGCCACTCCGTCGCTTTACGCTTGATGCAAGCCCCATCGTTTCATCGTTATCGTGTCCCTCGCAGACAACTTGAAAAACTCACCGTGTAGCCCTTCGACACCAACAATTCCGTCAAATAGGATCCATCCTGACCAGTAATACCAGTGATGAGAGCAACTTTACCAGCCATTATTCTGAGATGAGTGTGAAGTGAAGATAGGAGAATCGAGAGAAGCTACCTAGATGAAGACACGATGATCTAGATGTGTTACGGTCGGCTGAGAAAATTTATGACGACGCTATGGATCATGTATGCGAAGTGTTGTGAGGTGAATCGACTCACGAGGCGGGGGCCGAACTAAAGATTTCCATGTAGGAATCAATATGAATTGATGAAAGATCTTTCATGTGAAGGCCAGACAGAATGCCTGGTGACTTTAAAAGGGGTCATCCACGGAGTTTTTAGAAAATGTCTGTGTCCATTTTTTGGTTTGGGTTTTCAATAGGGGTACGAGTTTATCCCCTATCCTGTCTGTTAAAAAAAAAAAACCCTTCTAGCGATATTTTCGCCCGATCCACCTATACGCTTTACAACCATAGTCGCTAATTCAGCCTGTATATTTTTTCCCACTCAGACAGATTCCGGAACTGACGACTTTGGTGGCCCAATCCTATTGGCAAGGCCAT
The DNA here is from genome assembly GCA_036939675.1 of Cyclostephanos invisitatus. Classification (NCBI taxonomy): domain Eukaryota; phylum Bacillariophyta; class Thalassiosirophyceae; order Thalassiosirales; family Thalassiosiraceae; genus Cyclostephanos; species Cyclostephanos invisitatus. The sequence continues at coordinate 4,260 of JALLBA010000121.1, read as the reverse complement.
GTATTACCCACTGAAACCAAGCGCACCGATGTCCTCTATGGGGCACGGGCGATGTTTGGTGCGCTTGGTTCGTTCTAAATCCAATGAATAGAGCCACAGAATATGCTACAGCACAGGCCTAAAATTTGTTAGATTTTCATTTTTTGCTCTAGAGCCTCGGCGGTCCAAATGACATCCTCGGCGGCCCCAACGACCTCATCTTCTCCCCATTTTCGCGTCAATAGCTAGCAAGCACTGCTAGCAAGATGCAACTGCTGTGCCGGCGATGTCCATCACAACGTTGTCAGTGTCATTGTGTCATTGGCGGCGGCGATGGGGCGAGAGCATCGGGCATCGGCGATGTCGTCACTTCCCATCGCGCATCCCGTCGTCCGCATCGTCCGCCCCAGAGACGACATCACATTCACTGTCTTCATCATCCCCCCCCCCTAGCCCGCTATACTCACTCAGCATACCACTGTCAGTTGGTTGTTACTTTTCAATGGTGAGTGCTGCTCGAACGATCCCTCGCGACGGCTGCAACAGCGACGTCCCTTGCACCCTTGCAACGTCATCTTTGTCGGCAGAGCCGCAGCGTCGGCGACGTTGTCGCTCCTCGTTGCGTGCGTCCATCTCCCTCAACGTCCCCCCTCTTTCCCGCCTCATCTCCCCCAGGCAGCATACCACCAATGGTTGGTTGATATTTATGTTCGCTGCTTGCTGCTTGTGAGATCCCTCTTGATGGTCAAGGTGGCAATGTCCCACGCAATGTCATCGTCGTTGACGGCGGCCCATGCGATCATCGTCCCCCAATACACATTTGCCTTCCTCATCCTCCCTCTCCAGTGATGACATCACAGCCGCCATCCTCATCTCCCCCCTCCATTGCCCGCCGCCTTCACTCAGCACACCACCGTCGGTTGATTGTTATTTTTCAATGGTGAGAGCAACGGCTGTGGCAGCAGCGTCATTCGCAACGTTGTCATTGATGTTGTCATCTTTGGGAGCAGCGGTGGCATTGTGCGTGCAATCCTCGTTGCTCCCCGCTCCCCATCTTCTTCATCTGCAACACCAACTGCTTGCATCGCCTGCCAAACCTTCAAGGAATGGAGCAGCCAAACAGATCAAAGCGGCCTGTTTTACTCACTTTCTAAAATCATTAACCTTGCGGACATGTTAAGGATCAATTATCTGGAGGGTGCCGGAGTTTTCAGTTGATTGTTGAAAAGATAATTGACATCTAACATGTTCGTGGGGAGTTGTATTTTTTCATGGTGCGCGCTCCTTGAGTGTCATTCGATGGTTTTTATTGGAAAGAATATGGCGCACCCAAGACTTCCGCACACCAAAATGATCGCAAAAATGCGATCTACAAGATGAGATGGTACGACATGATTCATTATTGGGTTTTGATAGAGTTAGGTCAAAATTTATCTCTTGGGTGTGTTTTGGTTGTGTCAGGTGTTAGAAATTGGGTCAGACAGATAAGGGGATAAACTCGTACTGGAAATGTAACACATTTTTTTTGCATTTTTTATGTTGTTTCAGTCACTTTTAATGGTTTCACCTGGGACGTTTAAAAGACCCTATGCAATTCTCATATCACTTTGCAATTCTCATGTTTGGTCAAAGTTTTGCTATGCTGAAGGTTGCAATTATCATATCACTTTGAAGTTCTTATATTTGGGAGTCCTCATAGCACTGATGGAAATGGACAGTGGTGGGGAATCAAAACAGTCAAATGTTATTTTATTGATGATTCCTCTGCTCACTACAGAAAGGTTGTTTAGTACATTGTAAAAATGAAAAAATATGTTATATATTCCTCAACATAATGTACAAATGAAAGGTTGTTTGTTCTCATGGTCATCAACTTTGCCATGCTGTTAACATCGCCATTTTGTTGTTTCTGTCCTTCCACTTGCCCTTCATCTGACCTAGTCCAGTTCCTCCAATTGGCCATCAAGAAGGGAAAAAATGGCTACATGTCAGTTTTTTAATGACAATGATGAGGAGTCGTTGACAACCCATGGCGTAGGTGAAGGGGGCAACGGAACTAACGAAGGCAGCAATGCCTGAACATCAACAACAACAAAGATGGCAACAATGATGGCATTGATTACAGCGAATGACAAAGAGGCAGCATCAGCAGGGATGAGGACAAATTGACAAACATGATGGGATCACAGTGGGCAGCAAGCAAAAGTCATGCCGATGGCAGGCATAGTGATTAACAATCAACTGTTGGCGGCAGTTGGTGGATGAAGAGGTGGGAGAAAGAGACGAGTTGGGGGCGGGACAATAAAGGAGGGGCCACGACGGATGCAATTTTGTGGAAACTTTTGAGACCCACTAAATCAACTTCAAACCTACATTATGCCCTCCCTGGACCAGAAAGAGGACCACAGCCTATTCTGTATGCATCCAGGGAGGAAGACTGCTCTATCAGTGCCATGATGGGCTCATGTTTAGGGCCCAATCGGAGGATGGATTGAGTGGGGGATATTCTTCGAAATATGACTTCTAATAGAAATGTTTACCCTGTCGTAGGACATGTTTGTCATTAAAATTTACTTAGACAACCCATATATAATTTACCCTTCTTGTAAAGCCCTTTCTGCAGATGTAATAATATTTTAAGATTGGCGTCTTTTTTATCAAGAAAGAGTTTTTGAATATGTACTGGTTTGGATTGAATTCAATTTTTAGGCCGCTTTTTCCATCTATAAAGCCGAGCCTTACAGTATCAGTGGACGCAAACCAAGCTGTCGGAAGTTGAGCAGAAGACAATCATTGAATTGGTTGAGCAAGAATACCTTGCTTATTAAATTCCTCAACAACAGCAACCAGAAAATGCACACCCAATTGAAAAAGGATGCGGCAAACGATTTTTCTTAAGGGAACCAAGATGCTTACCCTTCAGATATTCACAAGGCGTTGACTCTAATGAATGAGTACAAGCCTCTCAAGCTGGATAACCCAGTGGTAGTTGCACAAGGCATCGCCTTTGCAACGAAAGGCTCCCATAAAGGAAGCAAGAAAGGAGGGTCCAAATCCAAGAAGTATTACAGTGATGCTGAATGGAAGGCGCTGAGCTCTGAAGCTCAAACAAAGATCATCAATGAGCGGAAGAAGGCCATGGATGATGCGGACGATGAAAGGTCAGCCGCTAGTGCCAAATCCTCCAAGTCGATTAAATCCCTTACTAAGACCATGAAGGCTCTGGAGAAGGATAATCGGAGACTAAAGAAGTCTGTTAGCATGCTCCAGAAGTGCAATGAGGATGACGACGATGACTCATCATTGTCATCTGTTGAGGGATCAACCCACTTCCAAGAGGCGGTGGAAACCCTATGAGATTCCTACCCCAAAATAGCCCTGGTGCTGAAGTTGAAGAAGTCGATGGGGTTAGATCTCAGGAATGTCCTTTTGTTGGATACCCAGACTACCTTCGACCTGTGTTGCAACAGGAAATTCACATCTTCAGTGAAGACTGCATTGAACGCTCGTAATATGATGAGCAATGGGGAAAGTCTCAGGATCTTTCAGAACTGCAAGTTGCCCGGATACAAATTCTTGGTATGGTATAGCAAGAAAGCTATTACCAACATCATCTGTCTCAAGAATCTGATCAAGATGTACAGAGTGACTTATGATAGTGAAGTGGACACAACATTTGTGGTCCATTGTACTCAATTTGGCTTGCCAGATTTGTTTTTTTAAATGCACCCTTGTGGGTTGCATGTATGTTACCCAAAGAAGATGGGTGAATTTGGTTTCATCCAAACTGTAAAAGACAACATGAAGTTGTTCAACAAGTGGCAAATCGCCAGTGCAGCCCGTGCAAAAGATTTTTATGAGAAGATGATCTTCCCATCCACTGCAGATTTCAGGGCCATTGTCAGTTCTGGTGGTATCCCAGGATGTGAAGTCACGCTGGAAGATGTAAAGACTGACAAATTTATTTGGGGTTGCTTAGTTCTCAAGATGAAAGGGAACACTGTAAGAAGGAATGCAGAGAGTTCAGAGTGTGATCAAGGTCCCCAGCAAGTTGATTAAGCTCCAACAGATGTGGAGCGTGCCATAGATATATTCTTCATCAACAAGCATGCATTCTTCACCACTTATAGCACAAAAATTTGCTTCGCAACGGTCACTCATATTTTGATGCACCAGAAGGAGCATCTCTGGGAAGCCCTTCATTCAGCGTACAAGATGTACATGCTAAGGGACTTCAGAATTGATGTTCTGTCAGGAGACCAAGAGTTTGCTGCTCTCAGT
>JALLBA010000120.1:0-28601 GCA_036939675.1 Cyclostephanos invisitatus | reverse complement strand
GCTTGTAATAAAAATTAACACGGTAGCTCTCTAGCTTTAAGGCAGTTAGTACATTGCATAATAAGGGAATAAGTCAAAAAAGTTGCCCAATCTAACGATAGAAACTCGTAAAACTGCCTAAACCCCTGAGATGTAGTACTTTAACCAATCTAGGTACGTACCACACCAAACTGTGAGTACTGTTACGATACGCACAAGGTACGATATGTAAGTGCTCGAGAAGATTCGTTCGCCGTCCCAACTCCCCTCCCTCCCCCAACTGGCTTTTGATTCATACTGATGATTCCATTATCACACATTCATCATCCTCTTCACTCCCCCCCCCCCCCCCCCTCGTCAAATATATAACTAAGCAACATGGTGAAATTCGGACTCAAGCTGGTGGAGAATCGGGCGTCGGATTATCCTTCCGACGTGTACGTCGATTACGACAAGTTGAAATCGATCATCAAGGAATTGGCTTTGAAGAAGTTGGCGAAGTGAGTTCTTCTTTGTGTCGTCGATGATGATGAATGAATGATGAGGGCGTCGATGGACGTAGGAAGATGATGGCGGGGAAAGAGAGTGAGAGAATACTGTAGAGAGAGAAGGGGGCGTCGTCGTCGTCGCTTTGGATGGATTGGATGGACGGCCTATCAATCATTGTCGTCATATTTTCGTGTCGTTTATTACTTCGTCATTTCGTGAGATGGGAACGAACATGAGATATATTTGGCGAATATGCGGAAGTGACAGGGGGGGGGGGGGGGGGGGGGGGCTGGGCTGAGATAAAGTGTTGGAGTAGGGTCAACTTCAATTGTGTTTTCATTCGTAAACATATCATGATATATTCTGACAATCTCCCCAATCCCCTCCCACAACATCCGATTCCTCCCCCCTCCCACAACATCCGATTTCCCCAAACACAACGACTGCGGTATCATTTCCATCGCCATCCACCATGATACACGCATTGACTTTTGCACCGTAATCTTTTTTACTATTCCGCAAAACAACGAAATGAAATAAAATAGGGTCGACACCACGACGCGGGAGGTATCCCTAACGGCACCTCCCCCGACGAACGCCGCCGGGCGCATGCTTACCAAGGACGATTCACCCGTGACGGAGGAGGACTTCTATTCGACGATAGATGCCGAATTGCACAAGGTCGAGTCGTTCACGTTGCAGCGGGTGACGATGCTACGTACCGAAATATCGGGGGTGGAACGCACGGTTAGCGCGCTGATAACGGGGGGGGCGGGCGGAGTGCACGGTAGCAATCCCGACGATATCGAGAGGGTGCGCGCCATGGCGGACAGCGTGGCTTCGTCGTTCCTAACCCTCGAGAAGTACGTCAATATCAACTTCATGGGATTTCACAAGATACTCAAGAAGCACGATAAGAATTCTCCGGCGCAGGCGTGCAAGCAATTTTACATCAACAGGATGCACAATCAGGCATGGGTGCGCGGGGATTATTCCGACGTGGTGGTGCGACTCAGCGCGATATATTCGAGTCTCAGGGACGATCACGTCGCCGAGGAGAACAAGGGCGAGGCCCAGGCGTTCAGTCGTTCTACCACCAAGTATTGGGTTAGGACCGAGGATGTGAGCAAGGTCAAGTACGCTGTGTTGAAGCATCTCCCGGTATTCCTCCAGAAGACGAGTACCGGCGAGAGCGATAGTCAGCTCACCAATAGCGTTTATTTCGATAACGATCAGCTCGGTGAGTTTTGTTATTGTTGGGTGTGGATGGTACATATCGCTGGGCATAGTGCCGGTAAAACGCATGCCTTGTCACGTGCGAACCGTCGTCAACGCTAATGCCCATCCCGCGACGCGAATGTCATTCAACCCCCCCAAAATGCATATTCTATAAATTCCAACAAAAATAACGACAACAACAACAAAAGAGTTATATCACGGTCGACTCGACAAGACCCCCGGCGCCATTGCGTACCGTTTGCGCTGGTATGGCGCGGGCAATCCCACGGTCGTGTTCTTCGAGAGGAAGACACATCGCGACACGTGGTCTGGCGAGGCGAGCGTGAAGGAACGGTTCATAGTGAGTGCTGTCTCATGCGCGTCTATTCAATCCTCGTGTTTCGTTAATCATTTTCCGGGATCGGTATATTCACCGATCTATATATTTGAACACCACTGGATTGCCATCACGCTACCGAAAACTATATTATAAACGACGGACAGGTGCCCGAGTCCGACGTGAAGAAAGTTCTCAACGACGAGTACCCCATCGCCGAGAAGCGGGAGGGTATGAAGAAGAAGGGGGCAAGTGAAGCCGAGCTCGATGATTGGGAAACTCTCGTTCGGGAGATGGTCCAGGTCGTCCAGACGAAGCAGCTCATGCCCACGATGCGAACGCAGTACATGCGCACGGCATTCCAGATTCCGTTCGATGCCACTGTGCGCATCTCCCTCGATACCAACCTTTGCATGATCTCCGAGCGCGGATACGATACCGAGGGTGGCGCGAAGTGGTATCGCGATCCGGAGAAGCCTCTCATGGACAACGAGATCACGCGTTTCCCCCATGCCGTGCTGGAGGTGAAGATCGAGCTCGGAGGAGCCACAACCGAGCCCCCGGAGTGGGTCACAGAGCTCCAGAACAGCGGCATGCTCTACGAGGTTCACAAGTTCTCGAAGTTCATCCATGGCTGCGCGACGCTACTACCGGAGTACGTCCGTTCCGTGCCCTACTGGATCGACGACGCCAGTATCAGAGATTCCATAATACGGTCCGGCGCTGGGCGCATACTCGTCAAGGAAGATTCGGAAACGGGCGTAGGTCCCGGCGCGAATGAAATTTACAACCACCTCCTCCCGTTCGGAAACGTGAAGGACCCCCACCTCAACGCCAAGGGACGAACCGCCAACACCGAGTCCCTCATCGAGGCAGGGTCGAAGAAGAGCGCCGTGGTTTCGGGAAGCGAATACTATGCCGGGGCCGACGTCTCGGACGAGGAGATACTGAATTCGACGGTGCAGGGATGCTTTGAGGACACATGCTCGGGATGGATGTTCCCGTTCTGCTCCAGCTACAACGACGAGATGCTCGCGCCGACCTCCGTGCAAAAGATCGAACCGAAGATCTTCTTCGCGAACGAACGCACCTTTCTCCACTGGCTCCACGCGGGGGTGACATTATACACCATTGCGGCGGGGATACTCGCCTTCGCTTCCGAGACCGACTCGATCTCGGCACATTGGTACGCCATGGCCCTCCTCCCCATCTCGCTTGGGTTTTGTATGTATGCTCTTCATCTTTTCCTTTGGCGCGCGGAGAAAATCAGGACTCGTATCCCCGGCAGGTGGGACGATTCTAGGGGACCGCTGATGTTGGGTTCGATCCTTGCTGGCGTGCTATTTATTAACTTCATTGTGAAGTGCAAGGAGATTCGTCTCTACTACGAGATGGAGTCGCAGGAACTGTGATGACAGGGGAGTAGGAGAGGGATGACTTGAATTCAGGTTCCACGTATGGGGGTTGCGTCTACAGTAGGATTCAAATGTAATGGCATGATTTGTGAAAATGTGTGGGACTGATTTACTCATCTTCTCATGTCTTGCGCTGAGTTCTTTTTCGGTCTGCCCTACAACATGTATCAAATACACGCTACTGCTCGTACGCATATTCAAATATTGTTAATAAATATACGAATATTGCGTAACAACTGTAAAATGAATTGATATTGATTTTTTTTACCTTTTTCAGAACTTCTTACAACCATGTATTCCTTCGTGAAAGCACAGCACACACAACAAATTCCTATTATCTGCCACTCTTTTTCTGTCCGTCGTCCACGATCGCTTTTCCTTCCCGCCAAATTATTGTTCTGTCTTCCCGCCAATTTGTTTTGTTTTTGTATCTCAATTAAATTCTTTCTTTCTTCGTTTGCCAGAAAATGGAGCGTTCCCAAAATTAAATTTTAAGTGTCAAATCTACACATAAATCTCGCTAATTGCCGCTAAACTCGTTACTTATAAGTGTAAACTCGACACTTNATATGCAAGGGTCCTTATGTCCAAAAAACATAAAATAGGGTTAGACTTAAGGTTAAAAAGTCGCATTTTTATGTCAAAATGGCATAAAAATTTGTGTCTTTGTGTTTTTAGGAATGCTCCAATTTGTCTAAACCCCGTACATAAATACATAAGAACGAAGATAGTGCGTAATTACGTACGCATGCTTTGATACGTACCTTAACACGTCTGTCCATCTCCCCCTTTCTTGAACAAGAGGCGACGACATCCCGATCTTGGTTTTTATTGCAATACATCATCAACACATCGCATTTGCCATCGCGAAGACAAAAAGGGAAGGCCCGATGCGACCGCGACGCCCGATGACGATGGCGGTCGCGGCGGTTGCGGGCCTGGCGGCGACCGTCGTCGTCGCATCGGCCTCGGCATTCGTCGTCCCATCGCTCACGTCGTCGACGTCGTTGGGGACGACGACGAAGCGGAGGACGTCGTCGTCGACGGCGCGAATACGGAGTCCTCGACCCGACGGCGTCATCGCGACGTCGATGATGGTCGGGGGGAGGAATATACCATCGTCGTCGTCGTCGTCGGACGGAGAGGATCGAATTATTAGCAGCGGTCGTCGATTGTTACTCGACGAGGCGTTCATGAATCTCGACGATGCCGATAGGTACGAGACGGTACTCGTCGGATTGTGCGCGAAGATAATCGACGACGGATCGGAAGCGTATGCCAGGAGCGGTATGGTCGATCCGTTGCGACTGTTGGGGGAGATGAACGATGTGGGTATATCGATGGGTCCCAGGGGCATCGTGGGTTTGATCGACGTGAGTTTTTTTCACAATCCTTCGTTTCGTTCATCGTTTTTTTTTTGAATCCCTCGATGGGAGAGGGGGGAGAGGGGGGGGATGGTTTCCCATTTTCGGCATCCCTTCGTTCGTTTTTTTGTTCTTCGATTTTGTGCTTTGACCTAACGATAGTCATTCATCCATCCTGCCCCCCCGCTTCCGTCAATTTTTTTTTAGGCGACGGCCCTTTCGTCGGACGCGGGAATAATGGCCAACGTACTCTCCCTGTCGAAGACGAACGGCGCGATAACGAGGTACGGGAGCCTCCAAAACGACGTCATTCCTGTGCCCCGATCGTATTCGCCGTCGTCGTCCGCATCCTTCGCCTTCGGCGGCGGAGGGGTCGCCGATAGGGAGAGGAACCTCCGTCGATTGGCATCGTTGCCGCCGGTGCCCATCGACGAGAGGGCGACGGAGGTATCGCAGGCCGTATTCTTCGGCATGACCATCGCCAGTTGCGTAATGATCAATTTCCTCGCCGGGCCGATGCACCTCGAGGATTTAACGACGTGGACCAACGTCGTGATCGGGATATCGTTGTCCGTATTGATACTCGATAACTTCTTCGATGCCATAGTATCGTCGACGTCCTTCGTCGTTCGAATGAACGAGGACAATCTCCCCGATGCCCTTAAATCGAGCGTCATATCCGATCCAACGACGATAAGGAAGGAGGATATGCCATTGGGGATAGGCACCGGCATGGTCACGGGGAGCCTGATGCGCGGCATCGGACGATTGATAGATGACGATACGGAACGCGATTGCATGTGCGAGGCGGCGTCGGTCTACGCGGCGTACGTGCTCGGGTTGCCGTGCTTCGCGTTCCGACCGAATGCGAGGGAGGGGGCGGATATGGTCCTACGATCGATGACAACTAACGACGACGAGCGGAAGGCGAGCGGCGGAGGAGGGGGAGGTAGGAGAATGGATAGCCTGGCATCGGACGCGGGTCTGATGAAGGTACTCGTGTGGCTAATGGCGCCGGTGGCGATGGAGCTATCCAAGTACCCCCGGCTAACGTCGTCGGAGCCGCGCGAGGCGTATGGTTTCCTGGAACGCCTCGCCGCCGCCGGATCGTCGTCGTCGCAGACGCTGGCGGATGCCCTCCCTGCGGACGACGAGGAGAGGGACGCGTACCTCCGATGGGCCCTAGCGGAGGCGGACGCCCTGCTGCGAAGGAACACGAAGTCCGTGGATGCACTATCGGATGCGTTGGCCGGCGGAGCTGCGACCGTGGGCGACTGCGTCGCCATCCTCGAGGGATGGTAGAGGAAAGTAACGCCGGAGAAACAAATGATGGGGAACGGGAAAGATTGTTCATATTATTTGGGGGGGACGTCGTGGAACCCCCCTGGCTTTGTCCCATAGTTTGCCCGACAAAAAATAATATGAATAAGCATTATCGTACTATTGTACCCCAAAAGAAAAAGACGCGTTGAGGTGCACATCACTCCCACCACACCCTGCCGATCGAATAATCCTTTGGGAATAAGGACTTTTTTAGACGTTGTACGGGTCCCTGCCCATTGTTTGGTGTGTCCTTGCGGTGGCGGCTTGTCACTCGAGTGGTGGTGATTGAGCTCGTCGTGCCGCGACTTCCTTTCTCTTTTTTGGCGGTTTGTCAGGATTCTTACGAGATACTCCTAATAAATATTATCTTTGATGAGATTGATTACATTTTTATTTGTCATTAAGGGTCATCAAATTACATATCAAAAAGACATACTATCAGAGAGAAAATCGATCGAGTATCTTCTCAGGACCTGCGAGAAATCTACAATCAAAACATATGTTTGATGTCATGCAGGTTGAGTAACTCGATTTTTCATGAGAGTTAATGAGACCATTAAAAGGACGCAGCATCCTCCCCACCACGTATGATGCGTGATTGCTATTGGGGTTATACCATTGGGCCTCTAGAGAGATACTCAAACCACATGCACACAACAGATTTCGTGGTTTCTTCAGCTTACACGCTCGAAAAGAAAGTGATAATGAGAGTGCTCCCATTAAGCGAAGTTACCACGGCATCGAAGGATGGCACGATCAACAGTCTCTGCTTCTCGATCGAGCAGTTGACAGCGGAGAATAGAAGCGAAGGATCATATGAACCCGTCGACGAGTTGCCGAAATAGTGGGTTCCGAAGAGCAGATCGCAGGGGATTCTCAAGAAGCCATCGTCGTTGTTGGGCGTGTTCAATAGTAAAAAGACTGCAAGTGCAACATTTGCAAACCATTTAAGTCACGGCGTGTCACTAGCTAGCACGGGCGTTGAGCATTTGCAGACAAAGGGGCTCCCGGCGAATTAAGCAGGGAATTGACAGAGATGATACAGGCCAACAGCGGGAGTGGCAGGCTTTCCGTCGCATCTGTCCATCGAATGCTTCAGGCCGATGACGATAATAGCCCTAATGAAGATAGCTCTGTGATAACCACCGATGTTCGGTACACGATCGAGGAGTCGCCAGAGGACGACAAATGTGACGACTCAAATGATGGGGGAGATTCCAAGATGGGATGGAGGAGCAGCATATATTCATCGTTTTCGAGTCAGAGTGTAGATGGTTTAGATATGGAAGACAACGCGCTCGACATCGCCACAGATCCTTCCAATACGAAGATGGATGCAAAGACCTTGCTAGAAAGTCTCGGCGATGACCCCTCAACACGCGAACTGGAGAATGTTGTGGCTCTACGTATCAAAGAAATGCTCTCGACCGAGGTTTCTGTATCGGATCGACAAAAATGGGACGGCATTAAACAATTCAACAGGATGGATTTGGTCGTCGGGAAACACCTTGGCAAGGGGTCATTCTCCGATGTATTCGAGATCTTTGCTACGGTTTCAGTAGACGCGATGCCGACATTCGAATCATTGGGTTCGGATAAAGAGGATCTAGATAAGCTCATCGAGGCGAAATTCTCCAGAGGGAGCGCCGTCAGATCCGTTTCCGATCTGCCTGAAGAGCCCAATCAAGACCAGGCCAGCACGAATTCGACAGAATTACGACCTGAGAGGCTCATTATAAACAAGGCGAGACAAATCCCCAAAGAGCAACATCACGAAGAGGCACAAGTGAAATCAGCAGAATTTCAACCACAGCGACTGAGAATGAATAGAACAAATAGTTTGACAACTGATGGACAGGATCGCCCCATTCGTCGGCGTCCTACAAACCTCGCAGGGTCCGTCTGTCTTGGCAATATAAGTCGCCCGCAGCAGGATCGTAAGGTGGTGCTGGCCATGAAGTGTCTACGTCCACAAATCCGATCCGATGCCGATCAATTTATCATCGGCGTCGAGGATCTGGTCCATGAAACTACTATGCTTGCCTCCCTCGACCATCCTAATATTATCAAGATACACGGCATTGCCGGGGGATGCGACCCTAAGTCCTCTAGTCTTAGTGATGGGTTCTTCATTCTACTGGATAGGTTGCAAGACACCCTAACCGATCGCATCCTTCGTTGGAAGAACCAGTATGCCAAGAAGAAGGGACCTCCTTCGCTGGCTCAACTCAACACGGCAAGCATTATTGCCGATGCAGTATCTTTTCTGCACTCGAAGAGAATCTTATTTCGCGACCTCAAGCCTGCGAATGTTGGCTTTGACTCGACCGGTGTGTTAAAGCTATTCGACTTTGGATTTGCGATTAGCGTGAATTGTCCTCCGAAGGGTCAATCGACATACAGCGAACTTTCAAGTGCCACTGAGGAGCCTGGGCTACTGTATGACCGCTGTGGCACTCCCCGCTACATGGCGCCAGAGGTAGGATTGGACCTGGGCTACAGCTTCCCTTCCGATGTTTATTCCTTCGGAATCCTTCTTTGGGAAATTTGTGCGCTCGAAAAGCCATTTGGTAGTGTCAAAACGGCGGATGAATTCCACAAGGTTGTCTTCAAGAAGGGAGCACGGCCCAAATTGAGCAAACACTGGCCAAACTATTTGAGTGACATCATGACCAATTGCTGGTCAAACTTTCCCAACGACAGGCCGCAAATGTCAAATGTCAAGACTAGACTTTCGGCGCTTGCGAAAGATGCGTCGATGCAGCTAGATGGTGATAGCCAAAAAAACACGAGGAGGAGCTCGGTATTTAGAAGGTTTACAGGATAAAACAAGAATGGCGTGCTGTTGTTCTGTTTCTATGCCGCCATCTCATTTGATGCTGCCTTTCGGTCGTGTCACTCTAGAGACCAAGACTGTTGTCTGACTTGATAAAGTGTATGAGAAGTACGCAAGTCACTGCAATATCATACTCAACGGATCTCCACTAAGAAATAGAGTGGATTTTTCGGTGCAAATCTCTGCGATCCAAAAAAACATGAGGAAGAGCTTGGTATTCAGAAGGTTTACGGGATAACACTTGAGTGGCGTGCTGTTGCTCAGTTTCTATATGTGGTTCTTTGTTTTGCTCCTTGCTACACTAGAGACCAAGACTGTTGTCTGACTTGATAAAGTGTTTGAAAACTCGATGAGATTCAAATAGTTTCCCCCCATACTTTTATTTTGCATGAAAATCAATGAAACAGCATTTCCGCCACGAGGCTTAATCATCGATAATGAAGAAACATCATTGATAAAGGTCTATTGCGATTGATATGTGTTTTATTTAACCTTGATGTTAGCATATTAACAACAACAATTATATAAAACACACTCTCCCCTGCCAATACGACGCCTCGATTCGTCCTAATCCTCTCCTTGTTGGTTCGTGCCGTGAAAGTCGTCGTTGCAGCTATTTTCTTTCGCCCGCCAATTTCCTCCTGATCCTTTCCTCGCACGAATCCATGGCGGACCCCTTCCCCATCGCGCTCAGTGCGGCGTCGATGTGAGAAGAACGACAACGGCAGTGGCTGTGACCGTGGCATTGTTGTTGATAGTATTGCCCTCGTCTGCCAATTTACTCCGCAGCTTCTCATCGGAGATTCCCCCCCCGCTGACGCCGCCGATGACGAAAAGTTGACGGAAGATCAGGCGTCAGACGTTGCCGCTAGCCGCGTTTGTACCCGATACGCCGTTCGCCCGCCACTGTCGTCGCCCGCTATCAACATCGCCGCCCTCCGCTCTCGTCCACCGCTGAAGCCGTAGTTGTCCAAAGCCGTCGTCGCAACCGACCACCCCGGCGGCACCTCCAGCGTTCTTGATATACCCCTTCTCATCCGCCACCCCAAATGTATCTCCCTTTTTCGAGACATGTTCTTCAGGCTGATTGTTGTAAGATCCCCCCCCCCAACATAAATAAATATATCCCCTTCATCTCTCATCATCCCCCCCCCTAGTAATTTGTGGATCCCATGTACTCGAATTGCGCCGCCCCCCCCCTTGTTGGATAATCGACTAGAGTTCGTCGTTGCCCCCGTTGCCTCCCCACCCGGCCACCAACAAGGTAAAAATCAACAATGGGGACGAAGACAGCGGTGGCGGTGGGCAGCGGTAGGCGGCGGCGGCGGCAGGAGACGACAACGATGACGAGGCGACGTTGGGACACGGAGAAGAGGTGGGGAAAGGGCATGGAGGAGGTGGAAGAGTAGAAGAATGAACATGGAGTGAGATGAGTGGGATCGATTGTGGCTATCGTATCGAAGTTGGTGAGACAAGAGGGATAGATAGATAAGTACCTACCGTATAAGTCGGGGCTTAAGGACCACTTCCCGCCAAATTACTCTTGAATTCCTTTTGGTCAAAAATTGTCCCTAGACAAAATTCAGGATTTGATTTGGATTCTACAAAGAGGTACAATCCGGGATCATATCCTGAATTTTTCTAGTGACAATATTTGACCAAAAGGAATTCAATAACAATTTGGCGGGAAGTGGTCCTTAAGCCCCGACCAATGCGGAAAGTTAAAAGATAAAAGGGTTAGAGATCGTTTTTGATTTTTGATGGGAGTCTTCTAAAATAGCAGAATAAAACGGGAAACACAAGACCACGCTATTAGGCAACGCGTCAAGTTGAAGGGGATAACCTACTACGATACTCCTACAAGAGTACGATACACCATTCGAATTATTTAATTTTAGAGACGATGTCGTGTACTTAGGTACAATATCAACATTTCCCTTTCATCTACCACCAACCACCTACCACTCCTCCCCCCCGCCCCCTCTACTCTCTCTGGAGCCTGATAAGAGAGTGATCTGTTCTTGTATCGGACCACTCCCACCTAGCCCATCAAATCCGGTTTGTTAGGCAGAGGTAGTCATGCAATCGCCCCCACCCCAAAAGAAGAATGGCATCCCTGAAGAGAGACGACGAGTTCCTGCGCCATTTATCATTGGCCCAAGTCAAGACTCCAACGAGCGGCGTCGTTGCTCCGTCCGACATCCCTGCGGTTGCCACCGCTTCCGTCGCTGTGCCTGCTCCCGATATCGAGTCTCAGTTCAGACAGGAACATACTGCCTCCGAAGATTTTGGAGAGGAAGGTGCAGGAATGGGAATGGGTGCTGTTCTCTTCGTCCTCATTATCGTGTGTCTCGGGGGAATTCTTTTCAGCTACCTCTACCTCACTAGTCACCTTGACACAATCGAAGCTGTCGACGACGACGCATACCTCCAGGACATTTATTCTGGTGCAATCATGGGTCTTGTAGTTACCAATGTGTCATATTTTGCCGCTTTGGTGATTGCATCCGTTCTAGCATGTGGCTGTTGCTGCGCTGGCAAGTACAAGCTGAGGCCCCACGTCAAGAAATGGGTCACAGGTACCCTTGGCATTCTGAGTATGGTACTCGGTGTTGACATAATCGGAAGGGTCATAGGGGTGCCATCACGAACTGGACTTGGTATCTTTTGCGCTATTCAATCAGTTCTTCTTTTTTCAGCTCTGGTCTTTTCTGGTCTCTTCACTTGTGGTCGCCAATGCGGTTCACCAGTTACCTCGGGTTAGTTGATGGCGTAAATTGTATCGTACCATGCGTCCAGACAGTTTTGTGTCAGTATTAAAGAGGTTATAAACTTTGTCCAATAAAAAACGTGAGATGAATATCTGCCGGAAAATATTAAACCTTAAGTAGCCCACCAGATTTCCATGATGCGAATAAGTGCGGTATTATTTGTATTCTTCTTGGCGGATGAATCCCCTTCGCCGTGTGAGTATATCCATTATGGTATTTTCTAGAGACAATCATCTTCTCATCGTCCCCACCAGTTGCTTCTCTATCCCACGTTTTTATGCTATCGACTGAACGTCTCATTGGCAAAACGTGATGACACCCCCAGCAGCCACTGTACGCATCGATGTCTCCATATCTGAGATTAGCAACTTGTAAGTTGTCAACATAATTAACAAAAAGTTCTATTGGAAGTAGGTACAAATCTAATTTATAACTACTTTGTGTTGCAAATGGTAGTGAGGAAACTCTGCAGCTCTTGTGTCATTTTTGATTGTACCCCATAGTTCTTTTGTACGTGAGCTTCTCGGAAAGCGTTACGTGATCCTTCGTCCAGTTGCCAGAACTAGTTCTTTTCTTATACCTTGCCTTCTTCTTATCAAAGATTTCTTCCAGGTTGCACGTGAGAACCTCTCCAAATATCTTATCCGGATCGAGACGATTGATACCATCAGCATATTGTCTTTCCAGCGCGCGAATGAGGTTTGCCTTTTGAGCCCACTCTGGAATCTAAAATGAGATGGAATCGATTGGATTTAGCTAATTCAAACAAACATGTGAACGCAAATGAAAGTGCATAGCATTGGAATATTCACATACCGACTTTTTTGGTCTTTGATTTTCGTCTCCATCTGATTCAGATTCCGAGTCACTATCCTCTTCTCGGTCTGACATCTCGTACGTTTGCATCGGGGATAATGGCTTTTTCTCTTGCTTTTTCGGGCTCGGCTTTATTGGCTCTGATACTGTTGGTTTATTTGCAGGGTCAATAATGCTCTTGAGGGCCGTGGGAATCTGCGCCGTGGTAGGTCGAGATGAAGTTTGTACTTGAGATAATTGATTTTCAGTGCTGATTGATGATGGGTTCGTGTTGCCGATGTGCCTGGCAGTGCTTGGTGGTTTTGCAGGTGCAACCATGGCATTCTCGACATTTTTCTCAGCGGCAGCCTTTTCACGCATCTTTATAAGTATGCTATTTGGCTTGCTTTCACCTGAGGCAGAATTAGACGCCATGTTTTTCAAGGTTGATGACACAGCATACTTCGAATTGGACAACGATGGCTCTGCGACGAAACTTGAACTTGCCGCATTAGGCTGTCCACACTGAGGATATATGATATATAAACTGTTGGTGAAGGCGACAAGACCCAAGCAATAAATATATATTGAAACGACGCGTACCTTATGTCTCATCTCGGCCAATCTCGCCTTGCGAGCCTCAGTAGCTGCGGAATGTGCCCTTTTCTTTTCAAGTAACATTGCCGAACCTGATCCTCCCGCCTTGGTTGTCTTGAACGCCGGTCCAACCGGAGTTTTGAGTGCAAGAGTAGATGATGCTGTCATTTGTGGCACATTTGATTGCAACAGCGTGCCTTTGAAAGTAGCGGCTACGGTGGAGTTGTTGATTGAGTCAGTAGAAGAGTCTGAGATTTTAGACGAAAATGCAGCTGATGATGGATAACCAGTAGATAAACTGGTCAGCATGGGCTCGGCTGTGGGATTCGCTTCAACAAGCTGTGGGATACTTTCAATTATTGGTGGATTATACTTGGGTGGCTTCAATGCCGACTTGGGAGCTTGCTTTTTTGACGCGGTGGAAGGATTGTAGCTTTTTGGTTGCGCCACCTCCTTCGCCATCGCCTCCCTCTCCAAAGACGGATCTCTTGCTTTGCTGCTTGTCATATCTGTCATCTTCGCAATTGGTTCAGTCGCGACCTGCTCCAAATCATCCAACACATCACTGACAACCGCGGATTCAGTAATATCCTCCATGATAACATCAATTTCATTAACATCCTTCTTGTGAACGGCACTTTTTTTCGAATCATCCCTGATTTTCACCAGCTTAGTTTGGGTTGACGCGGCCTCCTTCACGGAAACGGTATTCTTCGATGCCCATGCATCCTCACGCAGCTTCCTTTCCTCTGCAAAGTGCTTCCGCATCCTCGCCTGAAGATCGGCCTTCCGTCCCACCGTACTCAACTGCCTCTTCCGCAACTCCTTTCGTAAATCGTTCACCGTCATGCTGTCGATATCAACATCATTATCTGGATGCGGTGGCAAGTACGCAGGGGCAGCAGTTGCAGGTACGTTGTCGGTCCCCACCTTTATTGCCGCTGCCTTGATAACGTCCCCATGCTTTTGATTTTGCTCTCTGTCCACTATCGCCTCCGCCACGTCTTCGTTCTTCACGCTGGGCTCAGTCTTAGAAATATCGTTTTCTCTCTCGACATGTTCATTGCCGATGGGTTCAGACGTCCTCAACTTTTTTGGGACGGGCACTCCAGTAAATCCCTGCCATTTTCGTTTCAGGCCCTGCGATAGCATGGACAAGTCGATTTGAGTCAAACGAACGGAAGAAATCGAAGTCACAAATGCCCGCGGGCTATTGTATCCGACACCTACCTCAAAATTTTCGGCGTGCGACCTCAGCCTTCCCTCGTACAGACCGTAAATGTCATGTTTCTCCTTCTCCTGATTGAGATTGGCGAGAATGTCTAGGATAACCCGGTCGGGTTTGCCCTTGCCGCGTACGAGCATGAGGAGGTTTGATTGTGATCCGAGTGGGACACTTGGTGCGAGAGCTCGGTTGATGACGAACCAAGCAATATTGCACCCTCTTTCCAGGAGAAAGGACTGGCAATTTGACGTAATTAGGTAGAGGTGTTGTTTAGGTGGGAAGTTATCCTCTCCACAATCGTAGGTCTATCGCCGAGGATTGGTCAAGAGAGAGAAAAGAGCGAACACTTTCAAGATTGGATCGCCATGTTGGCGGCAGTCGTAGGTTTCGTTGGCGATGGCCTACAACGGTTTTTTTTTGGAGAGGGGGGGGAAGGAAGAAGGCACGGCGCGCGCGACGCTTTTTTTCGTGACTCATCACGGGACTGTTCCCCCCCCACTCAACACAAAAAAAACAAGCGCCGAAAACTCGCAGCGAGCGCACCTGTCAAAATTTTGGCTAACTCTTCAGAGAAGTAACCCAATGGTTCCGATAGACTTTGGGGGGCGATCGAAGGAGGGAGAGTATGGAACTATCCTAGACTCGGTCGTCAAATTAATCATTATTGGAGATTCGGCCGTGGGAAAAAGCAAGCTCGCGGAGCGATACGTCAATGGCGACTATGATCCACGCCGTCTATCAACGCATGCCTTGTCAATTTATCGTAAGGCCGTAAAAATTGGCATGAAGGATGAAAATTCCACCGCCATGGCCGATATCTGGGATACGGCTGGTCGGGAGAAATTCAACTCAATGCATGCGGCTTACTACTATCAAGCGCACGCCTGCATATTGGTGTTCGATGTGACGCGGAAAGAAACATATGTCAACCTTAACCATTGGTACTTAGATTTGAGGAAATATCGTCCCAATATCCCCTGCATAGTCGTGGCGAACAAGGTCGATGTGGATTACATGGTAACTAAGAAGAACTTCGAGTTCCCGAAAGAGCACAATTTACCCTTCTTCTTTGCGTCGTCGGCAGATGGCTTGAACGTTGTCGAGATATTCGACAAGGCAGTTTGCGCTGGATTAGATTTTCGAAAGTATGGAGCGAAGGATCTTTTGACTGAATGCCTTGAATTATTTGAGAACAATGACCCGCGCAATGACGATGAAGTAAGATGAAAGAAACAATGTCGACAATCAACTGGAGCACATGAAGAATTTGATTTATCCCCGTTTATTATTCAACATTACGATCGCACCAATAGGTCTGTACAGTTGGGTCCGGATAGAAACTTACAGGTGTTATCAATCAAAGTGAATGATTCACAAAAATTACAGCTCTCAACACACTTCCAACGTCCTGACAAAGATCACGAAGCCTCCAAAAATCATACTCGCGCTTAAGCCACAAGCTTGCGATGGACGAGCCTATTGACAGCCGCGACAACGTCTGGAACTTGAGGTAGCGACGCGTTTTCCAAGTCAATCGCGTAGGCCATGGGAACATCTGCACCGGTAATCCTCTCCATGGGTGCATCCAGCCAGTTGAATGCATCCGATTCCATCATGATAGCAGCGATCTCCGATCCAATTCCACATTGGGGCCAGCCCGTCTCGATGGAGACAATCCTCCCGGTCTTCTTTACCGAGTTGATGATGGTATCCCTATCAAGCGGACGGATGGAACGGAGGTTGACAACCTCACAGGAGATTCCGCTGGCACTCAACGCTTCCGCCGCCTCCAGGGCAAGGCCCACCATCTTTGAGAAAGAAACGATGGTGACATCCGTGCCCTCCCTCTCAATCTTTGCCTTGCCGATGGGGATGACAAAGTCGGAGCTCTGTGCCTCATCGCTCATGGGGAAACTCACACCGTACATCAGCTCGTGTTCAAGGACAACGACGGGATTATTGTCCCTGATCGCCGCCTTCATCAACCCCTTGGCATCTTCGGCGCTGTAGGGGGAAACGACCTTAAGCCCCGGTACGCTCGAATACCACGCCGCGAAGCACTGGGAGTGCTGCGCGGACGTACCCGCGGCGTTGCCGTTCGGTCCGCGGAAGACAATGGGACAAGCGATGTCCCCCGCGCTCATGTAATACTGCTTCGCGGCGGAGTTGACGATCTGATCTATCGCCTGCATCGAAAAATTCCACGTCATGAATTCGACGATGGGTCGCAAGTCCTTGTACGACGCGCCGATGGCCATGCCGGTGAATCCCATCTCCGTGATGGGCGTGTCGATGACGCGCTTGGAGCCGTATTTTTGCCACAGTCCCTTGGTCACCTTGTACGCACCCTGGTACTGCGCCACTTCCTCCCCCAGGATGAAGACTTTTTCGTCGCGTTCCATCTCCTCGTCGATGGCTGCGTTGATTGCGTCGCGGACGGTCATGTCCACGGTCGCCATGGTGCGTTTGGACTGGCCCTGGACGAGGGCGCTGGCCTGCGGGGTTGACAAAAGAGAGACGGAAGGGCACGGTTGAGCATTTTTGGACGAAGAAGTATCATACACACTCCCGAGCACGTAATCGTCACCATTTTGTCCCCTATCGCGAAGTGAGTCGCCACACACACGACGGCCACATATCGCTCCCCATAAAACTTCGACATGGAATGAGCTTACCGCGTGGCGCTGTCTTGAAATCGATCGAATTCCCGCGCTGAACATAGTGTGCCGTTGAACAATCGATCCTCAGGTGATTTGCTGCGATACAAAACCGCTTGCAATGCAAACGATGGAGAGAGGGCGTGTGAAACAGCTGCCGGAGCCTGTTCTGGAGGCAGGGCGAGGCGGGATGCAATATCTTTTTTCGACATATAGTACATGTAAAAAAAAACGAAGATGACGGTCTGCCCGTCGACAGGGCGCTGCACGCTGGGGGCAAAGTTAACGGTGAACTCAATTTCAAAGAGAAAATAATGCGTTACAAATCCTGTCACAATCAATAACACCCGAGACACCAAACGAAACATGGAGTCATGGAGTTTATTGTAGAGCAGGCGACGAAGACGGCAAGCTCCGCCCTGCATGCGCCCCTGTGTTTTGGAGGATTGTTTAGTGGTCGAACACTATGGTCGAGTTCGGACTGAAGCTCGAGGACAACAAGGTAGACGAGTGGTAAGCATCGAATGACTACACATTAGTCGTGTGTCACGAATGAGTACCGTGCATGGATCTGTGTCTGGATCCCATCGCAAATCTAACCCCTCGTTTCGGCGAATGCAGGTCCACGCAGTATTTAGACTACGAAAAGCTCAAGGGAGAGCTCAAGCGCGCCAAGGCGAGCGCCGTCCATCGCGATGAGGTTCTCAAGCGGATGCCCCCACTCGCGGCGGCGGAGGTAGCGCAAGAACTGAAGAATCGGGAGGCTGGATTATCCTCGGGTCTCGAGGCGAGGGATGCTTGTAAAGTTCCGGTCGGCTCGTCTGATGGATCAATTGAAAACACACCACTATTGGGTGGTGGATTGAAACGGACGAACAGCTGGGCTGCCCTGTATAGCAGCAATCTCAATAACACCGTGTTTAAAGTCACATCGTACCTTGGGTTGGCGGACGATCGAGAGTTGTTTATTAAGGCATACATTGACGCAAATGATAAGCTCGATGCATTCGTGCGAACGTACGAGCAGGAGGTGGGTGCTCCCTTCTAATGTTGTGCAGCTAATAAGTAAATTCCATTCCCATTAACAGAATTGTTGACATCATTCATTTCTGCTGCGAATGCTAACTTTTCCACTCCCAGGTGAAGAAGGTACAAGATTTCTACGACGAGAAGACGGATGAAATATCGCAGAGATTGGAGGTCCTTGTGGAGAGTGTCGACACATCCGGATTGAAACCCAAGGAACAACAGCGGAGGAAAAGCATGGTGCAGACTCTGACATGCAAGTTTGAGGAAATGTTGCAGGGAGCAGGTCATCGAGGGCATGAGAAGGGCGTCAGTATCAGGGTCAGTGCACTTCCTGATATTGGAGATATTTTTTCTCGAGAATCAATGGACGACGATGAAATGATAAGGAAATCTGATTCCATTAAGCGGGCGATCACCGATGTATATCGAACGTCTAAGCTTTTGAACAACTATTCAATCATGGTGAGTGTGACATTTCAGTCGCTTCACTTTCGGCGGGTACCATCATCTTTTAAGCTTCTATACTACGTCATCTCCTTTTGAGTAGAACTACACCGGATTTGTAAAGATCGCAAAGAAATTTGACAAGACGATTCCAAATCACAAAGGGATACTCAAAGGGAAAAATTGCGACGATGGGAAACAGGCTGAGCTGTTAGCTGATAAACTGGTGTGTTTTTTTTCTTTTTTCGACCTGCATTTATCCATCTGTTTATGCCTTTCATTCGTCACTGTGCCTTGTGACCTCACATTGTCCCTGTGTTTGTGAAGGAACGAATATATTCGAAATGGTTTTGCGAGGGCAATATTCGTGAGGCTCAGGCTCAAATGCTCTCTAAAAGAGGAGATGGACTGTTAATGGATTGGACCCAACTCCGTCTGGGCTTTCGTCTAGGGATGTGTTGTATTTTAGCGTTATGGGTGGCATGGGACTGTGTTTGGGGCCAATTCTCAAAGGGAGAGGTTTCGATTGGCGGGCGTTCTGCATTTCCAGTGTTTCGGGGCTGTTTTGGATTGATAGCCTGGCATTGGTTTTGGGGATTATCGGTCTATACATGGACGAGATACCGAATCAACTACATCTATCTTTTTGACTTTGATCCACGAAATGTAGACACGCCGATTGACATTTTCAATGACGTAGTCGACGAGACGCTTGTCTTCCTTATATGCATGTTGATGTATTACAAGGCTGATAGCGGCGATATGCCCCTGTTCATCCCACCAAGAGCGTATCCTTGCTTCCTGATCATTTATTCTGTCAAATGCCTTTTGTTCCCTTGGAAAATGAGGAAGCCACTCTGGGTAGCCATCAAACAAGTCATCAGCGCTCCTTTCGTGTCCCCTACATTCTTCTTGACTTATGTAGGCGATGTGTTCACCAGGTGAGTTGATTTTAAGAGACCAGCACATCTTGTCTGCCCTTGTTGGTATGTCACACATCCTTCATAATTTTCCAGTATGGTCAAAGTATTCCAAGATCTCTTCTGGTCATTCTGCTTCGTCGCATCGGGAGATTTCCTACTACATGAAAGTGATGCGAGAAAATATGATCACTCGTGGAGTCAACAATTTTGGTACAAAAATATTGCCATCCCCTTGATTTGCCTCCTTCCGCTGTGGTTTCGATTCAATCAATGTCTTCGGCGATACATGGATACGGGCAAGCGTATGCCTAATCTCGCAAATGCATTCAAGTATGCCATGTCACAGTCGGTGACACTATTTGGAGCATTTCATCCGTTGTATTTAATGTATATCAGTGACGGCGAGGTCGACGTTTCCTTTGTGGATGACGACGATGATACTCAAGATGAGCAAGAGCAATCGAACTTCTTTTTCCAACACGCCATGGTCTTTCAGTTGTTTTGGATGGGCCTGTTCATCGCATCATCGCTATATAGCTTTTGTTGGGATGTCTACATGGATTGGGGTGAGTGATAGTTGTGTTGTCGTTCTTGAAGCAGCGATAATTTTTCGTTCGATGTTTATATTTGTCTCATGCAATACATTCACATCCTTCACGTGTGCGTCGATGGTCACAGGCCTTGGAAGAAGAGAGCATGGATTCTTAGGAACTCGCTTGATGTTTCCGAAGCGATCATACTATTACACGGGTGAGTAGTGCAGCGGAATGTACTCCCCCGCATATATTCGTTTTTACGCGCCGTCGGTTTCATCCTCTCACCTTCGCATCGCTCTGACCGGCACCACGCACCGAAACCTCAAGTCATTGGATTGGATTTAATCCTTCGTTTCATGTGGGTTCTAACTCTCATACCCGTGAGTAAAAAAGCATACCGTTTTCGGTGGATACTCATCTTGCGTTGTATTTTTGCGATTGCGACCGAACCTAACGCCGATTGCTTTCTTCTTTGTTCGTAGCCACAATCAGGTGATTGATTCCGTAGTATGAATTGTTTTTCTGTATTTTTAGTGGGAGACAACCCCGACGAATCTGACAACGATCTTTTATCACCGCCAATCGCTCATAGGTGCACAATTCGAGCTACCCGCGTATCTCTCGGCAGTATCCATGACCGTGGAGCTATTCCGAAGGACAATATGGAGCTTCTTTCGCCTCGAGCACGAGCATCGGCAGAACACCGAGGGTTTCAGGCGGGTCAACGTCGTTCCGTTGCACTTCAACACCGGCCACAAGCACAAGTACAACGAGAGGCATTGGGTCGGGTGGAGGGTATTAATAGAAATAACGGTCGTTACCACAGTCGTGGTCGCCGTATCGGCATTCAGCGTCATCGTCGCCCAGCGCGCCACGCATCAACTGCAGATGTCGAACCCTAGAGATCTCTAGATTTTTTGGAAAGAGAGTTTTTGTTTCGTCCTTGTCCATCGTTCATTAAGTATATTTAAGTATAGTATTCAACACTATTATTAACACCATAATTAAAGTAGGCGCGAAGTAATTCGATGCGCGACGACGCTCACCTAGTTATGCATGCGCGCCCGCCTCCTACCCCCCCTCCTCCCCTCCCTCCTCCCCCGTCGATCACTTCCTCGGAAGGGGGGTAAGACCTGAGATGATGTCCTCCCTCCATCACTTACTGCATCTCCCTGCTCTCGCACGAGATCGTTCCCGTCTTCGTTAGTTTCTTCCCCTCCGAGCCATAGCGAGTGGTCGACGACGACGACGACGACGACGACGACGACGACGATGACGACGTCGGCGAAAATGACGCGCTGGCCCATCTCGCGACGCGGAATACCCCCTCCTCGCCCAGGGGCAAAACGTTATTGTAGAACCACGGCAAACTGCCCTGTACCGGCGCATTCATCAATATGCGCGAACTCCACTTGGGCAACGTGAAGAATGCGGCGTATCCCTCCTTATTCAACGATTCGCGTATCACGTCGGAGTATTTGATATTCCGTCCGCCATCCACGGCCGCATAATCGAGGCATCGTCCCCACAGTGCCTGTTGGGTGATGGCGAATGCGTTCATCGTGAAGTTCATGCCCATGCCGTAGAAGAATAGCGATCCCTGCGACTTTTTCTCCTGGGGGAAATACAGCTTGTAGGTGATGGGCGTGAGTATGAACGACGTATTGCACATGATGATATTCCTCATGACGTTCGCGCCGTATGCCGGCGCGAAGAGGTACCGCGATATCGGATTCCAATTCAATTTCGCTTCGAGCTTGGATAATTGCGATGGGCCGAAGTATCGCTGTACCTCCGCTCGATTCGCCACGATCGATTCGAGACACGCCGCCATGACAGGCGCGAGCAGCGTCTTGATTGCGGTCTTCGCGCGGTGGGACGCGTCCACTCCGTCGTCGTCGTGATGTCTCGGCGGGGGGGGTGGGTCCATCACCTCCCTGCCGTACCATACCGGCTCGACGCCCATCCCCCTGCTCAACATCCGATCGAAGAATTGGAACGACATCCCCATTACCGAATACGCCATGAACCACGCGACGATGCTCGCCGGTCCGACCACCCGATATGGCGCCAAATATCCCTCCCTGAACGTGAGTCGCATGCTCTGTCCGAATTGATTCGATCCCGTGACCTGACTCGAATTCATGAACAACGCGATCTTCTCCAGCGGCATGCCGATGTATCGCATCCCGGCGCCGAAGGTGCCGAGTCCTATCGAGCGGTACGCGACCAGTATCGACGCCTCGAGCTCGGATGACATGACAACATTGCCATTCGCTCCCCGGTCGTTGTCGTCGACGTCATTCCGCTGTTCCGGCGATGGCGATTCCGATGGAGACGACGTCATGGGGATATCAATAATTACGAGGCGCTCCTCTTGCCTTTGATAAAATACAATGACGTCCCAAAAAATGGTGTATGGTAGGGAGTGAGGGAGGGAGGGAGGGAGGGAGGGAGGTGGTGCGGTGGTGCGTCGCGATGGCGGCGTAATGCAAGTGCACTGTTGGAGGAGACGGTCGAGTCGATGACGGAAATAGGAGAATGTAGTGTGGCGTCGGGAAACTCTGTGTGAAAACCACGTCGGAATATCTATATGAAAAGGCGGGATTTGGCACCGACGTTGCCGGACGACCGACGGACCAGGGCGCGGCGCGGGCGACGACGGCGAAAAAAGTGAAAGCTCCCATCATCGATCATCCGCTTCACAGCTCACCAAGCCTCTTCGGGGTCTTTTTTGATGGTAACCCCCATTTTATCATAATAACGATCAGTCTCCCGCGCTCAATGAGGGCATGCTTGATACTTTCCGCGTCCGCGGTATCTGCCCTCGGCGGCTTTCGTAATGCGAACGTGGGCACGCTCGGGAGGATGCAAGCACCGGCGGGACGACGCGGACGCGGACACGTCGGTGTTGTTCCATCGAGAATGGCGGTGGTAGATTCATCCGTACGACGCCTCCTTCCTACGAGGAGAACCACGCGTCATTCCTGCGCGCACGACGACCGCCACCACGCGACGGATCGCGAAACTCCAGTCGTCGTCATCAACGGAACGGCCGCCGGATTGATCGTTACCAATGTCTATCGCGTTCCATCGGGGGGATTCCGCGACGGCGATGCCAAAAACGACGACGGACGCGGGACGATGGACGGGATGGCATCGCTATCGGATCTGTTCACCGCGGAGGACGCGACGAGACTGCGATTATCGTCGCGCGACGTCACCCTCCCCGCGGCGCTCATGCTCCTCGATCCGACGAAGTACCCGACGCAATCGCGCGCGCGCAAGGCCATACGACAGCGCTCGATATGCATATGTCGCCATCGTGGCGGCGACGTATGCGCCGCCGCGATGGAGAGCGAGACGCTCGAATTCGACGAGCTCGGGAAGGTGATAGCCAGGGTATATCCGGGGGACGTCATCGGCTTCCAACGACGCGCGGGGTCCGATTATTACGCCGTCGAGGGAGTGCCGTACCGACCGCCACCGTTCGAGGTACCTGTGATATTCGAGGACGATCACATGGCCATCGTGAACAAGCCCGCCGGCATCGTCGTATATCGAGCGGAGGGAGGACGGGGGGGGGGTGCCAGGGCCGGCGGACACGGACGGGACACCCTCCTGTCCGCATTGTCCTTCGTGTTGATGCCATCCAATTTCACGAGCGGAGGCGGCGGAGACGACTGCGATGATGACGACGACGACGAACGGAATCGTCCGCTGAAACGGCCGCATCCCGTGCATCGATTGGACAGGCCGACGTCCGGTCTCATGGTAATTGCCAAAACGAAGGGTGCGGCGGTGCATCTCGCCCAGCAGTTCGAATATCGCAAGGCCAGGAAGACATATTGCGCGATCGTCAATGGCGCGCCAATAATATCGCCATCTCACGAGGAGGATGGGGGCTCGCATTCCGAATGGAATACCATCGATCACGATTTGGATGATAAGTCGGCGATAACGGAATGGAGACGGATACGGAAAATTCGCTCGTTGCGGGGTAAGGATGGGCAGCTATCGTTGCTCGAACTGAAGCCGAGGACGGGTGAGAAAAAAAATCATGGACTTTGATTCCCGCCTGTTTTTCCGTTTTTTTTTTGATGCGATCTAACCTCAATTAATCGTTATGCAGGCCGCTATCATCAGTTGCGAAGGCACATGGTGCGTTGAGATGATCGTGCGATGTTTCCATCTTCTTTGCGATGTGGATCTCATCCACTTTTCGATATCGACAGGCTTGGGTGTGCAAAAGTCCAATTATAGGCGACACGACTTACGACGATGCGGACGATTCAGCCTTGCGCTTTCGCGAACGTGGCCTATTCCTATGTTCTAACGAGGTCGAGCTAGAGCATCCATATTACAATACACCCTCGGGCCGAAAAGTTTGGCATGGCATGGATAGGAGAGTTCAGAGTAATGGCGATGCAATTTTGAGGGAAGATGAAGGTACTGGATTGGTCACGGTAAAGGCGAGGATTGACCTGCCAGAAAAGTTCCAATCTTTTTTAGATCGAGAAAATTCTAGGGCGAATAAGTTCATGGACGAGGATGAATGAGTAATGAGCTCAGTGGATATTGGTAATGATGGCAACCACGAAGATTTTTCGCGTTCACCGATCTCGTGTCACAACAACTAGTACGTTGACCTTGTGCGGTTTTTTGTGACGATAATCTATGTAGGAATACAGAGCATTAGATTGCTTCCACCAGTCACATCATTGTAGATGTTGACAAAATGATCTCTACTTGTTGTTGTATTTGAGAGATCGGTGCCGTTGCTCGAAAATTTGGCCCACCTTCTCATAGCTCAGGTTCCAGTGATGCATACCTCAAAGCTCCATTCTTAACCAAAACATTCCTCGTCTCGACGAATTGGGCTTTGTCTTCCCTGGCCTCTGCCCCGAGCAAGATTTGTTCAATCACATCCAATACCGTCGCCTTCTTGGTTGAATCGAGGTCGAAATCAGCATTCACGTCGGCACCATACTTCAACAGCAATTCAATAATGTCGTGTCGACCGTAGAACGTATTCCATGACAGCGGGTGCATGCGGAGGCCGGAATCCCACGTCGATCTAATGTCGGGGTCTGCGCCGGCATCCAAAATTAGCTTGGCAATTTCGGCGCTGCCGCTGAGGGCCGTGAGGTGGAGGCAGTGCTCGCCATTCTTGGTCGTTGCATGCGCCAGCGATGGGTCTTTCTCCAGCAGGATTTTCGCCTTCGAGAGCTCTCCGCTCGAGCTACAGACCCCCACAAGTTAACATGTCAGTGTACACGAGCCATCGACGATATCGGGTTCCATCATCGTCGATCTGAATCACTCACCAGGCGAAAAAGTATTCGGAATTTTCCTCCTCAGGATCCGACGACGAAGCGACTGTGGACACCAACACCATCATGAGAATGCATAACACGGCGAGATTTGCGCAAGACGAAACCTCGCCGGTTCGGCGCATTCGTTTCGAAATTGACCACAGCATTTTGGATGATTCAAGCAAGCTGTAGAAGCAAGAGGGAAGAGCAAGTGGGAAATAAAATTAATGCTGTCTAATAATATTAAGTGGTTAAGCCGATGACCAGTCCGCCCATGTTCATGTTGTGTGTGTGTTGGTGCTGGGCTGTGCTGGGTATGACGTAATACGATACTAATTCCTCCACTAAGAGAAAAATGGCGGGAGCGTTGAATGCCCACGCTTGACGACCGGCGACGACCGACCGACGCGACTCCCTATCTAGGTATCGTACCCTCTTCACTTCTCTCTTCACAATATTAAAAGGACGATGAGTCATGTCATTGATGCGCGTAGGGTTCGTTGGGACACATAGATTGTTACTGGTGCTGCACGTGCCATCGCGTATCTACCTAGTGTCTAGTTGGAGGGCGGCGAGATCCCTTCTCCTAATTACTCTCTGATCGTTGCCTCGTTTGGCTCAAAAAATTCTTGACGACGACAACGGAAGATAACATCACAACAGGTTTATAATTGGCATGTGCTTGATATCGACGAACGGATTACCCATGCAAATTTTATGCGCATCTTTATTTTTTTACGCATTCGTCCATGAGATAGTCGCACTGCTGGTAATTTCACCGCCATCCTCCACTAGAGACTATCGTCAGTTGGCATCTCTTATTGTAAACACTTTTGATGCTCCAGACGCAGACTTGGCTACAACGGCGGCGGGCAGCCACCATTTTTTTCAAACAAAAATAGATGCACTAATATGGGATGTGTTTGAAAAGTTCCTGACAGAGGAATTCACCTTCAAACAATACACATCGACCGTGAGGAGAATGCGAGGGAAAAAATACTGCCTCCTTGTTGTGAAGGAATGCTGTCAAGATGAAGACAACAACCAGCAAATGCGAGTGCGGGATAATGTCGTTGGAATTGTTGAAATGGGCATGTCACTTTGCCCATCTTACCACCAAGACAGAGGGGAAGAAAATGAAGTAGTTTATAATGCACCAGAGAATGAATCAAGACCTCAGCCGACAATTGGAGTTCTTTGTGTAAAATCTACTCACCGACAGAAAGGAATAGGCCAGGCTCTAGTTGAAAAATGTGAACGAGTTGCAGCCGACTTTTGGAATGAAGATTGCATTTTTGTTGACGTAGATCCTGACAATCCAAGTGCATTGTCATTTTTCACTAAGTGCGGCTACAACTCGACTCCGGTGGATAAATTGGAAAGCTTGCAAATGAGAAATGCGACAGTTTCTAGAAGAAGAACATCAGAGTCAAGGCCTCACTGCTTGCTACGAAAAAGATTGAGAAAGACAATTATTTAGCGCAGGTGTTCATTTTGAATTAGCTAAGGTTGAATGATTCACTGGAAATGATTGATCCTACTTTCTCATGCATAACATCAAAGAGATGATCTCACGCCATCCACCTCAAATACAGCTGCCGCGCCCATTCCCGTGCCTATGCACATGCTCGCCACTCCTCTCTTCTTATTCTCCCTCCTCATTTCGTGTAGCAGCGACACTACCAGCCGTGCACCGGTACAACCCAAAGGATGGCCAAGAGCTATAGCACCTCCATTGGGATTCACTTTTGAAGCATCTAGTTTGAGCGCTTGCACAGAATAATGTGCCTGGGATGCAAACGCTTCATTGATTTCATACACATCAATATCATCCACGGATAAAGATGCTTTCTCGAGAGCAGATGGGATGGCATACACAGGTCCGATTCCCATTACCTTCGGCGGAACTCCCTCTACAGCGAACGAACGAAAAACACCCATAATTGGCAAATGTCTCCTTATTGCCTCTTCTCTGCTCATGAGCAACACCGCCGCCGCCCCGTCCGTCAACTGCGATGAGTTCCCCGCAGTGGTCGACCCATTCTCCTTATCAAATACTGGTGTCAATTTGGCCAGCTTATCCGCAGTGGTGGCGGGGCGAATTCCGTCATCTTGAGAAATTCCACCAACAGGAATGATCTCCATTTCGAATTTCCCCAGAGACTGAGCCTTCGCTGCCTTTTGATGAGACTTTGCTGCGAATTCGTCTAATGTTGCTCTATCCAAACAATATTTTTTTGACACGTTTTCTGAGGTCACGCCCATGGGGACCAAGCAATCCATTGCATCATCGGAATAACAACTCTTTCCAATTGTGTCCCAATCCACTTCTGGCGGGTGATCCTCGTATAACTTGTGCATAGGATTCAAACTCATACTTTCTACTCCGGCGCCTGGGGAAAGAAACGAGTCACAATCGATTACGAGCGCGACATGAGGGCTATCTAGAGTGGTGCGCAACATATTTCAATCATGATTGAATAACTCTCACCAATACCTACGTTGATTGATCCGGTTTGTATTGCAAAGGCAATGTTGGCAATCGCTTGCAATCCCGACGAACACTGACGATTGGTAGTGGTTAGAGAGGTGGTATGCGGGATTCCAGATGACAGCGCGGCCATCCGAAACGAAACGGTGGCAGTTGGAGGAGAGAGAACGTTGCCTACGCAAATGTCTTGCACTGAGTCGGGGGGGATCAAATAATCGCCATCGTCGGGTTCGGCTTTCGTTTGCTGAGGGTTCTTCAACATGACTCCGCGAAGAACTGAAGCGAGGAGTACTGAGGGAGGCAGTTTGGCCAATCCACCTTTGCGCGCACGACAAAGAGGCGTTCGTATGGCCTGGACTATGACTGCATCGCGTGGATGGGGAGATGTTTCGCCGGCACTCAGCGTCATGATCTCCAGGTTGTTGGGGCGGTGGGCGGGCGGAGGACGCGCGCGCGGCGCTGGTGAGGCGATTTTTTTAGCTGTGGTAGATACGATTTCCACGTGGAACTTTCCTTCTCTCATAATGTTGCTCTCTCAACATGCTGCAAAATGCAAAATGGTTTCCTCCAACATTCTCTCCCTCAAGAAGTATCCATTCAGTCTCTCGTAGATGAACAGTTATCAATGTGGGTAGAGGAGTAGTAGTAAGGGGCAAGAAGTTGCGAGTATTATTGTCAACAATACATTTCCTACATTCTCTAGAATAAGATAGTCCTAAACTACTCGGTTCTTTTGAGGTATATTCATGACATAGGCCAAGATATCTAATAAGATAATTAGCGAATAATCGCTAAAAAGGCACGAGACTCGCTATAAGCAAGTCTCTGGTGTAAGTACAGACAGACGGTCGCATACA
>JALLBA010000119.1:0-28542 GCA_036939675.1 Cyclostephanos invisitatus | reverse complement strand
GTGTGCTGTGTGCTGTGTGCTGTGTGCTGTGTGCTGTGTGCTGTGTGCTGTGTGCGTTTGTGTGTTTTGTGTTTTGTGTTTTGTGTTTTGTTGTTTGTAGAGTAGATGCCCCAAAGCGAGGCAAAGTAACCCCCCAAAAACATTCGGGGGGCAACGAACACCCGAGGACGCTGAGCACATGTGAATCATCGTCTTGTTGAGGGGAGTATTCACATGTGCAGCAATTAAAGCCATCAACTTTGGGGGGAAAGTTGGGCTTGTTTTGAACACTAGTGTCTGGGCTCTAAGGTAAGATACAGTTAGAGAGCATATTATGTAGAGAAGTTGAGCACTTTCAACAATAGTTGTTGCAACAGTTCCGTTGAAAAGTGTCCCACAAAGGATGAAAACCAGTCATAACAAAGAAGAATGCCTGATTTTCACGCATGGAACCCAGAACGAAGTTTTCATTCAGATAATTGAACAGATTTTCAAGGGAGCTCAGACTTCTCAAAGATACAACACTTTGTGGAGATGACCAGAAATCAGTTCACGATTTGCTCAGAAGTGCAAGAAAAGAAACACGGACCAGAGATCCCAGTGAACACGAGAATGATTCCGCTAAGAATGCTGACAAGATGGCCAAAGAAGAAAAGGAAGCAAAGAAAAAGCATCTAGCAAGAATAGTGATTATTTTTTGTACTGCTTTGTTCAAGAGACCACAAGATAAAAATTAATGGCACCGATTGTTCTTCAACAGCAATTCCGCCAATTTGGGCCAGAATCTGGCATAAAAAAACTCAGGAACACAAACCATCTCAAATGGCTGCGAAAGCTGACCTTAAACAAGAAGTCGTATGCCCATGGGGTGTTATCGTTGATCTCGGCCCTTGGCTATGCAACTGTAAACAAGCATTCAAAATCAATGGAAAATACAGGGCGGTGACACTTCATGTCGAACCGCCAAGTTATGTGATCAATTCCATGGTAATGATTGCAGATGCTTCAACCTCGGCAAGTCTACGCACTATGAAGACCCGCAGAGAAATTTGCCACTATTTCTTGAATACATAGATACAGCAGAAGAAGGTATAAAAAAGCAATTCACAACTATGACCTACATAAAGTCTTGGGGTGGCATTCATCTTCCTCATCTTGCCACTCTTTCCATTTCACGAAAAAAAATTCTTTGCAATCCTCCCAAGGTGTGTAGCTGGGAGGACACAAATCAACCTCGACGATGCCCTCGTGCTGTTGACTGTAATCAGCAAACCAATAAGCAAATTTGTAATAGTCCGCGGTACAATAATCTGGTTTTATCATCGAATCATCACCGCTATTGCATTTTTCTCTGTCGTCAAAATCGCCGTAGCCATCGCACAGATCGGTCTTGCTTTGAAACTGATTCCGGTAAAAGTCCTCAATGTATCCAAGGGGGGTGTTGACGTTCATTTTGACAGTATTTGAACTGAGGCTGCATTGATCGTTAATCCCGCCGGTGTCTTTCTTCTCGAAAAACCAGGAGCAGTAACGCATAAGCAGCTCTCTCTTGGATCTCATCGGGTCAAACTTACTGTCATCACCTTCGCTGATGTGGTTCATCGTCGCCAATTCATCATTGGATGATGGGAAATATACCAGCAGAACAATTTCGTCAAAGGACGCATTCACACCATTCTCCTTCGACAATGGGGGCTGGGAGTACGGAAATTTAACGAGTCGATAACCCAAATTGAATAGGGCCTTGTGACGGATCAAACATTGTGTCGGGGTTATGTCTCCCGCGGCGGGAGTATTCGTTTCTGCGAATATGGCACGTAATGGTCGAGAAGATGATGTTGATGCGCCATCGCCGCCATTATCACAATAGCAATTCGCCAACATCTCAATTCGAACTAATGCCTCGTCATGCATCAACTTAGCAAGTCCGCATCCACGATATTCGTCGCGAAGGACGACGTATGATAAGAGCCCCACTTGGGAATGTTTGTAATAATTAATAGCGGCTCCCCCGAGAATCTTGTGTTTGTCGTCATTATCGCCGTCTTGGATCATGAGGATGACATCCAACCGCATGGTTCTTGCTACCAGGCGCTCACGTTGTTCTGGACACTGCCGTGCGTGCATTTGCATGCGAAAGCAATCCATCCAATCGTTTAAATCCTCCCTCTCCTCATCGAGGGGGAATGTTGAGATCATGAGTTCATCGTAGAATTCTCGTAGGAGGGGAAAACATCTCGGTTCAGTAGGAGGTGTTGATGAAACGTCATTATTGATTTCTTCCTCAATGGAAATGAAGCGATGAGGGATGAGTGGCGCGACAGTCACTGAGTTGACTAAACTCGATAGTGTGGTAAGCTTGTGTTTTCTAACCACCTTCTGACGATGGTGATGATGGTCGGTAACGTTCTGTTGCTCGAGGGAGACGGGCCGTTGGACTAGCTCGACGTGGGCGGCGCCGAGGGCGAGGGAGGATGTGGTGGCATTGTTGTTCTTCTTGTTGCCCCAGCCTAGAGCCTTTTCCACGGCGAGATGAAGCTTCTGCTTCTTCTCTTTCATAGACCGTTGCAGCAACATCGGGGTGATCAATGCTGGATATTCGCCCGAGGCGTTAGATGAGGAGACGGAGGAGGCGACGGTGGATGCGACCGTGGACGAAGTCGAGGACAGCGAATTCGGTGATACTCCCTTCCTGGTCGCAGTCTGAGTCTGAGACGAGGCAGTCTTCGGATCCATGGTGAGACTCTCCTTTTGCTTGAGGGTGTAGGCTTTTCTTTCAGGAGATGCATGGGGCATGGAAAGTCGTTCCACTTTCGAGATGATTGTCGGCTGTGGACGCGCCGTGTCGGTCGCATAAGCTTTTCACAAGGACACAATATGATGATGGCATAGAGTAAATAAAATAATAGTAGGAGTATTATCTAATACTTCGAAGCAGTACTATTTAGCAGTCACGAGTCACGATTTTGATTTTGCATTCAGGGAAATGCTACGGCATACACAAAGACAAAAAGGAGAAGAAC
The DNA here is from genome assembly GCA_036939675.1 of Cyclostephanos invisitatus. Lineage (NCBI taxonomy): Eukaryota > Bacillariophyta > Thalassiosirophyceae > Thalassiosirales > Thalassiosiraceae > Cyclostephanos > Cyclostephanos invisitatus. The sequence goes on along the minus strand of JALLBA010000119.1, from coordinate 25,540 downwards.
CAGATTATGGCATCGCGCTCTCAATTTTATCCAATACCACACCAAGACCAATCATGCCCAGCACTATGGGGCGTTGCAGGAGCCATCGGCACACAGAAGCCATCGCCCACCCTTCTTCACCTTGTAGATAATTTCCATTCCCCTCCGCCATCATTCAGTCGTCATAATAAACAATCACCAATCATGAATCAACCGGTATCCTTGCATCCTTAATTGCTACTTTTCTCTCCCAACCACCGCATCAGCTTTCGTCATTCTGCATTCGTCAACCAAAGTCATCGTGCTCCTCGCTTTGATCGACTCTACAAAAAATATCTTTGAAATTCCATTCCCCACCCGTCGACCATGAGCTAGAAGAAACATCGATGTTTTGGACTATCGCCCTTCATGCCGCGATGATATTCGGTTGGCACCACCACTCCTACTGCCAGAGGACCTGCACCGCCAGCAATATGATGTTCACCACATTCTTCGTCGCCGTCATCGATTCGCTCCCCCGATATACTGTCGCCGCCTCATCCGTCCTGGATTCGTATCTACGGGGCCTCACCGCCTCGTACGGCGAAAGCTATGAGACGTTGCAAACTGGTGCGACATACCTTTTCGAAGAACCGTACGAAATACCGTACGAAATAGCCGAAGGAGAGCTACTCCTACATGAAGATGATGTTAGCGTGTTCCTTATTAAGGAAATTGAATACTCCTACGCAGCAGGCAGCAGCCAGCCCGATCGTACACAAAACGTTGAACTTGCCGATGGGACTGTTTTCGAACTTGAAAATTCTCAGTGGAATGAGCAGCTCTTGTCGGGAAGTGACATGGTTCTGATACCCGCGGGCTCTGTTATTTCTTCAAGAGGGACCATCGACATGATGGGAGAACATCTCTCTGCAGTCAATGAAGAAAGGATGGGCGTTTTTCGTCGCACCATTCAGGAGGATCACCTTGCGCGTACTTCAGTGCATCACGCCACTCGGGAACTTAAACACAAGGCACTCGGTCTGGTCCGTGTTCTTCTGAATGATGGAGGGTACAGCTTCACTGACCAGGATGGCCTTTCCAACGACATCGTTGGCAATGGAGTAGATTCGGCCAATCTCAAATCACAGTACTCAGCATGTTCGTACGGTCAAATCGCTTTCGAAAAAGCTCCCGACAGGGCCATGCTGCTCAACCCCAATGATAATACAACTGACATAGTCAATGGAGTGGTCGATATCAAGGTCAATCTTACCATGAAAGCGGGAGACGACAAGATTAGAATAGCTGTTACGAAAAAGATCAACTCCGTGTTTGGCGTCACACTGCCAAGCAAACTCACCAATCACGTCATGTACTGCATGCCTAATGGGACGATGATAAATAGAACCGCGTATGCCTTCGTAAACTCGTGGAATTCGGTCTATAATAGCAGGTTTTGCAACTACCTGTCAGCGCAAATGCACGAGGTGAGTCCCTTTGTTGTTCTTTCATACTCGCATAAGAATCCCTCACTGACACAGTTCTTAACACAGATTGGACACAACCTTAACTTTGGTCATTCAAACGAGAACGGTGCTTACAAAGACCAGACTGGTATGATGGGCGTCAGCTATGCAAATGATGATGGGCCCCTCATGTGTTTCAATGGCGCCAAATCATGGCAGGCTGGATGGTACGCCGAAAAGAGTAGAATTGTCAAAGTCGGCGATTGCTTCGAGGAGACTTTGCACGGTATTGCTGACTATAACAATACAGCCTCAGCGCTTGTGCTTGTCAAAATAAATGGCCCGTCTGCCAATGATCTGTATATAACGTATAACCGTAAGAGTGGCATAAATAACGGAACTTAGGAGGCGTGGAATCGGGTGACTGTTACACGCGCGGGTGCAGAGGGGGCCGGATATTCAGAATCGGAGTTGTTGGCCAAGCTAAACGCTAACAGCGCCTGGAGTGGTGTTGTATCTGGCAATAACATGACTGTGAAGGTTTTGAGCATTGACGCAAACTTAAAATATGCTAAAGTGCGAATCTCCGAAAATGGCATCGCGTGTCCAGCCAACAATGTGTCTACGAATGAGCCAACTGAGAACCCAACATCGTCGCCCTCCGCATCACCATCCGGTCGGCCCACATCATCTCCTTCTACAACCCCGATTGTTGTTCAAACCAGTTCACCCACAGATGTCCCAACTCAGAAACCAACGACCAGTTCGTCAACATTGATTCCAACCACCACAAACATCTCACGTGAATTCCCAAGAGTAGAAAATACAACAACAGCTATGCCTACAACTTCCAAGCCCACAGCACGTCCTTCCTTCTCAGCTCTGACCAAAAGCTCGAAGTCACACAAAAGTCACAAAGTTCCAGGAGTGGAAAATTTATCAGCAGCCATGCCTACAACTTCCAAGCCCACAGCAAGTCCAGCCTCCTCGGCTCCGAACAATAGATCGAAGTCACGCAAAACTCACAAGGATGAAAGTCGTTCACCGCCCAAGGACAAGAAACGCAACACACAGTATTGATTCTCCGACCTTCCTTTCCATGGTGCTAAGAACGTGGGGCTGATTGTATTGCCTCTTCATGTGTAGATTATTATCCCGAACGATAACAACGGATACTAAATTAAAGTACGCTCACATACATGATGTCGTGAAACCTGCACCATGAATATTTGCACAATCTTTTTTGGTTCGTGTCGCACCTAATGCGGCTGCAACTGCTTTTCTGGAATCAATTCGTTCTCAAGTAAGTGAGACTGTGGGGTATCGATACTGGCGCACATTCCCCCTCCTTCTCCTCCTGTGTGATCCTCCCTGACATGACTCAGGGCTCATACCATTGGCACGTGCAATCCTGGAAAATGAAACACCTACGCTACTGTCACTCGTCGGTGTGAATTCACACCAGTCAAAGGGGCGTAAAGAACACGAAGTAGAGAAAAAACAATATGACATTTGAAACGGCAATGGTTATCATTAGCGAAACCAGGCAGGAGCCATATATATTCGTCACTCCTGATCAAAATCGTAATCCTCCGCATCTTCCATCTTGGCATTCGCCACAGATCCATCCTCGTCGTCATCGTCTTCCATCTCGTCCTCCCCCGATGATCCACCCTCCTCCTCCTCGTCCCCCAGAGCGCCGGTCAGGTACTCCAGAATCTCGCCACCGGCGCCAGCCGACTTCCCCCCCGTCCTCCCATCTCTCGTCCCCGGTAGTACCGAATCCATTCGCACGAAATCCATTTCGTCGACGTCGTCGAGACCATCCATCAGGTCCCTGTCGTGTTCCTCGAGGATCTTGTTCACGTCGAATTCGTCGGCGAATTCGCTAACGATCCTCGGAGCGTCGTCGACGTCCCCAGTTCCCCCCAATGAACTATTCGTCGTGGTGCCGGTCGTCGTCGCGGTCGGGGTGGCGGGGGGGGGAACGGAATAATACGGTATCCTCCCCCTGTTCCAATCCTTGATCACGAGCCTGGCGGCCATGACCTTATCGGGTATGCCGCCCTGCAACACCCTCCCCCTACTCCTCGCGACCATGGCGAGGAAGACCATGACGCCGTCCGGTCCGGATGGGAATGCGGGTACGCCGTACGTCATCATGAGACTCTCGGTCGAGCATCGTCCCAACAGGGACTGTATCGCGGGCATCGGATCCTTGACGGAATCGGCATCGACGGAATTGCGCAACACCGCCCCGGCACCGCCGCATCCGTCGTCGTCGTCGTCGTCGAAGACTACCCCGGGGGAATCCACTAGTCGTATGGTCCTATCCAATACCACCTCCTGCAACGTGGTGGTATATCCCGGTCTTGGACTGACGCCTACGGCCCTCGATCGCTTGAGGCTGTTGAGTATCGACGACTTCCCCACGTTCGGATACCCGATTATTCCCACGGTGATGCATGTCTTGGACTTCTTCTTCCCATCGCACGTGCGCAACCTTGCGTAATTCTTCAACAGCTGAAGCAATCCCTCGACGCCCACGGCCATGGCGGTATCTAGCGCCCCCTCCCCCTCGGCCCTACCTATTCCCGACGACCTACCGGATTCATTCGACTTGCCGGATCTCGCCGTGCCAGCCTTGAGGGCCACGGTGGGATGGGATTTCCGAAGGTAAGTGAGCCACTCAGCGACGTTGGCCTTCGGTACCAGATCGATCTTGTTCATTACCAGGACCATGCGCTTGTCCGGGTGGGACAGTATGGTCGCCTCGATCGCGGGATGCACCCGTGTCCCGAGAGGATCGCGCGCGTCGAGGACCTGCAGGATGACGTCCGACGTTTCCATCACCTTCTTCAGGGATTTGAGGTAGGCGCGTCGGGACTGTTGGCCGTGGGATGGTCCGTGCTCGTCGCTTGCCGATGTCGTCGCCTTAGTCGTATTATCGGCCGATCCTCCTCCCTTCCTTTGCTTGGCATCGAATTCCGCCCTCATCTTGTCGGCATTCGCCCCCAGCTCGGCGAGACCCCCCCCCCCCCCCTTCCTCTTCCTCTCCTTCTCCTCCGCCTTCCTCGCCTCGGCTCTCTCCCTTTCCAACTTAATATTCTGGAGCAATTCCTGCTTGAAAGGCCACGAGTTGGGTATGCCGGGATCCTTCTTAGTCTTGTCGTGTCGGACGATGCCTGACTTGGAATCGCGTTTGGCCTGCTTGCGATTCTTACGATGAGTCTCGACGACCCGACGTTGCATCTTGTACTTGTCCTTGAGGGTCACCCTCTTAGACTTCGACTTCTTCTTCACCATAGTTTCCTGGCCTGGGTGTTTGGCGGCCTAGCTTTAACAGGTTCTTTCGTTGTGCGAGTTGGAGCGGAGCAGGTTGCCGCCGCCGGGTTCCCGGCTCATCTTTGCGGAGTGTTGGTTGGTTTTCGAGCTTCCCGCCAATAAACATCGGTGAAATGCGGGCGATGACAGACGTTCCATTTTCAGCCAAGCAAAAAAATCAACGACTGGATAGCTCCATCAATGAAGATCGAGTGAACGGTACAATAGAGACTCTCCTCTCACAACATCAGTATCATGTCCGAAAAAGCCTTCCCCCTCGCGGATGCAGACCTGACTATAGCCCTGCTTGACCTAGTCCAGCAGGCCACGAATTACAAGCAGACGAAGAAGGGGGCAAACGAGGCGACGAAGACACTCAATCGCGGCATATCCGAGATGATCATCATGTGCGCGGACGCCGAGCCGATCGAGATCTTATTGCACCTACCGCTATTGTGCGAGGACAAGAACGTGCCATACGTCTTCGTTCCTAGGTGAGTTTGATGGGAGAAAAAAACGCGCGAGAGAAACGGATGGAGGCTTTCTCCCTAGAGGGAGGGAGACGAGGAGCAAAGAGTAATTAATTCTTGAGTCGCCGCGTGATTAACGAAAGAACCCCCGACGTGCAGGGATCATGGCGCAGCAATGCGTTCGTCTCGACATTGTACATTGCAAGTAACTACACGCGCTGAGGACCATGGTCTTGACCGACCAATATCACCAAACCCATATATGATGGCTTCGCTTTATTATTATTACTCTTATGTTGGACTTTTCTTTCCTTCGCCGCATCCATGTATCCGCCGCCTGCGTCTCCTCACCTCCGCTTCCTTTTTGCGTACCTCGTTATCCCTCCCTCTCTCCACCGTCGTGTCCCGTGTCGTCGGTATTAATACTAATTATCATACGTACATATTTCAGCAAGGTCGCCCTCGGACGTGCCTGCGGCGTCTCCCGTCCGGTCATCGCCTGTTCCATCACGACCAACGAGGCCTCGCAGCTGAAAACCCTTATCGACGGGATGAAGATCAAGATTGAACAGCTATTGATATAACAGAGATCGAGTACGTGATGCTGAGGTGTGATTCGAGACTCATTTTATGCGCAGGGTGGGGGAAGGAGTTGCTGTGCGTGTGGGAAGAACGCGAGGCGAGATCCTAAACAGCTTTCGTCGTTTTTTCCTCTTTTCGCAGTGATCCGGAATGAGTTTTTATCCCTGTATTCATTCGGGTCACATCCATGACGTTGATACTCGGGAATAGGATTTCAGTTGTTCATCGGTCGTAAATCTATAAATACATAATATGATTAGTTCAACGATTTGGGCTTAAGTTTCTCAAATGAAATGCCTCGTCCTCGCTGCTATGGTCTCAAGCCTGTTGACACCGAAACGACGTAGTCGCACGTTTGTACGGGTGAGATGGGGCTCCTTCAAGGTGAACGAGCGACTTTTGACTAAGGTGAAAATTATAAAAGTGACGGGAATATTCTCCAGGAGTTAATCCGCACTCTGATAGAGAATGTATGTCTTTTTTGTGCGGAAAACGCGACGAAACGTATGACAAATTGCTTGTCAAAGAGGTCGACGAGGAAAACTCCCGTCGAGATCAGTCGTCCTTAGTGTGGCCGTTTGCGGGGGCATCTACTCCCGTATCGCATCGCAAGGTGGCGGCGGCGTGGACGACGACGAACACGGCTTCGAAGGGATCCACTCATTAAGCCTCAAGTACGACGTGATAAGCAGGAACACTCCGCTCTTCATCAGTATCAATATTTCCTCGGTCGCCATGATGGGACTGCTGATGACCCTACCATTAGGTCGGTGATCCCATCTCGACAGTCACGTCGATTCGTGAAGCAGAAAGTTAACGCGATCCCACCCGCGCGCTTTCGATTGACCCGTCCCCGCAACGTCTGCATCAGTGTGATCAGGGCGACGATTTGTAAGGCCAGGTCCATCGTAATCAATACTGCGTTGACGATGCAGACGTCGTCATCGCTTGTGCCTCCGCGTCGTCGTTGCCGATGCATGGTCGATAGGATTTCGACGTGCTCGTATGCCGAATGACAGAGATCCGCGCATATGGAGAGGATTCCAATTTTACACGTGCACGCTTTTATGATGATATCAATCGATGATAGAGTGTGTGTGTTGTTGTTTTTGTTTTTTTGTGTTGTGTTCACATCGATCTCGCCTCGGGGTGAAGAAAAAAGGGCCAATAAAAACATAAAAAGAGAGGGAAAAGAATTGCTATACCATAGGGCCTATTTGCCGGTCGAATGGATTTGTTCATGATTTCTCGAGAATCTGCGTAGATTCTCAAGGCTAAGTTTTTTAGGGATTCTTGTAGACAGTCTCCATGCAGATGCTTCCTTCGTTCGTTTGGCCTGTCCTCCCCACCATTTCTAGGGGGCTAGCCCCCAGTTTTACATTTTCCGCGTACGTAAAGTATGCCCTCCCGCCCCGCCCCCCCCGAAAAACTCCAGAGTGAAAGCCAAAGCCTCCTCGAATAATAGAGGGAATGGTCGCGACGATTACGATGGGAGACCAACACCAATTTCAACGACACGACCCAGCAACCCCCGTCATCGACCTAGACAACAGCATGGAAGACGATGATGATGAAGAAGATGATGACGATACCGTCGTAGGCACCTGCCTTCATTGTAATGCCCCTCCCCCACCAAGGTCCTCCTCTCTCGGTAGTAGATCGAGTGCCAACCCGGGTGGAGGAGGCGGCGGCGGGCCGTGTTCTTTCGCCTCCAACTCCGTCCTGCCGCCTACTCCCGTTATATGCCCGCCAGCAGCTGCGCGCGTGCAGGTGTCGTGCGATGATTGTCGCTCGTTCATTTGTGACGGTGCGTACTTTTTTTTATCCGACACGCTTCATTATTTGGTGTTCCTCGCCGTCTCTTACCTTCCAAGCACTCGTTCATTTATCCCCCAAAAATGTATCCAGGATGCCATTGGTGCCACGAGTTCCAGGCAAATCACGAAATTAGGGTCTGCGATCGCTGTGATGCGTTTTATTGTCGGGGATGCGACGAAATGGATCAATGCGAGGATTGCAGCGAGGTCGTTTGTAACACATGTTCAACGCTCATGAGTTGCAAATTCTGTGGATGCGGTCTTTGCGAGGACTGCGCAACCGCTTGTGGACGGTGAGTAGTGATTGAGAAACTTTAAGCAGAGAATGATTCTTGTTTTCTCATGTCGCAACAAATATCATTGCACTCGCCTTGGTGTTTATTAATGGACAAAAACAAAAACAGCTGTGGAATAGTTCTTTGCCAACGGGATGCTAAATTTGCAGTTGAATGTGATACTTGCAAAATGGCATATTGTCTTGTCTGTCTGGCCTCTGGAACAAAGGACCCGTGCATTCGATGTGGTCACCGGCCGTCCAAGCGCATGGAGCAACTAGTTCACTTACGGCTGAAATCCATTTACAAAGCCTTCAAACAGTCAGGAGCCACAATGGAACCCGGATCGGGGGCAATAGGTGGGAGTGCAGTGTCCGATTCAGGATCTTCAATGAGTGGAAAAAACGTCGTTCATGGGAAAGATGGTGGCGCTACTGGGGGGAAATACTCCTCAGCATTGCGAGCACTACTGACGGATAATAGCCCGGACTCGACGAAAGACAACTTTTCCAATTTCGACCAATCGATGGCCAGCGAAGTTGCAGCTGTATTACAAACCGCTTCGAATACCATGGCGATGGCAGAATCTAATGCAGACTATTTGGATGGTCCTTTGCGGCGACCTCGAGTGACACGGACATCGCCTCATGATCTTAGCCCCGGTCCGGGGTTATCACGGAATCGATCATCCTCGCGCACTTCCAATGCAGCCGCGGAACGGTACTTTCGAAAAACTCAGGCAGAAATGGAAGTTGCGGCAGCTGTTGCGGAAGCGGAGGCTGAAGCGGCAGCAGCAGCCCTACTGGCAGAATTAGACGACGAGATGGCATATCCAAATGCTATTAGTAAAAAGAGCAAGAAGAAAAAGAAGAAGAAGGGTAAAACAAAAGAAAATGCTTCTTCTGAGCAGGCTATCATTGAAAAATCTAGTTTCATTGATAATATTAAGCCAGAAAGAAAAGATGTGAAGATCTCATCCGTACAAATGAACAAGGCCTCCAAAAAGACGACATTGCCACAGAATAGCTCAAGAGCACATCCACTGATAGAAGATGATTCATCTGATGAAGAAATGAATTTTGAGCAGCTGGTGGGTAGAACAAAAGGATCCACTAGACCATCTAAGAAAGAAAAGACAGACGAAAGCAGTGAGGAAAAAACAATTTCTTCTTCTCCCACCCCAAAGCCGGAAAATCCGCCGTCCCAAGAGGCGACAGCAACGAGTACGGCTCATTTTGATGCAGAACTAGCAGTTTTATTATCCAACGACAATGAAGAAGGTCTAGAGGCATTTTTGGCTGATTTGAAGGGCGTTCCTGGACTGGGAGCAGCGCGTAAGACTGCCAGGAAGGCTCTGAAAAGGATTAAAGAAGCGAGCGAGCTCTCCGGTCCTTCCGATCCAGAGAAGCCTCATACTCAAACTCGTATTAATTCAAATGAACCTGCATCTAATGTGGAGGTAGATATGAAAGCGACAAAATTCGCCGCCAAGGCTGCTGCCTCAAAAGTAACCGCTGGCTCGGCGTCTGCGGCTTCTTCCATGGCTGCCGCCGCAAGTGCTACTGCTTTTAACCCGATCAATTCGTTAACTCTTGGTGGTCAACATGAGCCATTGTTGAGAGTGGTGTCTAGGACCCAATCAATCGCTGGCAACAACGCTACCAGAGGAGTTGCGTCTAATTCAAATTCTGTTCCCACCTCCACTCGCGCCGAATGCGTGATGCACATATCCCCCGCAGTCGTCGGATGGGTAATAGGGAAGGGCGGATCGAGAATACGTGATATGATGGAGGAGAGTGGAGCTAAGATCTGGATTGATCAAGAGTCAATGGGGGCAAAAGAATCGCGTGTAGTATACGTGAGTGGCAAACGGTCGTCGGTGGATTCGGCGGTGCGGATGGTGAAGGATCTTGTGGCCAAAGCTCCAGTTGCGGCGAATGCGGCAGCATCGCAAGGTGTTACAGCGGCAGCTGCACCTGCACTTGCATCTGCGCCGACGATTAAATCTGCTCCAGTCTCACGGTCTCTGCCAGCTTCGCCACTGCTTTCTTCAGCCTTGAGCTCATCAAAAGAACCGACAACTTTCGCTGCGGCAATTACATCTGGAACCTCCACCCCTGCTGGCGCCACTCCCCCTGGCTCGAATCCTGTACTTCCAACGAAACAACCGCACACTTCAACGCATGGTTGGGCATTGCCAGCGCCCAGTATAATCATTCCTGCTTCTTCGCTACCTCAGGCAGCTCCACAGAGTGTCAGATTTTCGCCCAAACCAGCAGCAGTGGAAAACGCAGGAGGATCGAGTCTTTTTTCGCATATAGTGACATCAGAATTATCATGTGATCCTCGTTTTGTGGCTTTGTTAATTGGTCGTCGCGGATGGACCGTAAAGAATATTCAGACCGAGAGTGGAGCCAATCTTCGCATCGATCAATCTGTCGATCCTCCAAAAATTATTATTTCAGGAAGCACAGTAGATGTAAACAAGGCAGAGCAGATGGTGCGCGACGTGCTAAAGTATCCACAAGCCCAACTCACACCGCCGCTGAGTGACGATGTCATGTTTTGTAGCATAGGTAGGCCAGAGCAGCTTCGTGTCGGCGACGTGCAAACGATGCCACAAACGGCCTTACCTTTGCTGTCGGTGTCAACCCAACAATTCCTGGAAGAACCCAGGAAATTCTCAACAGATGAGGCGACGGTGCGTGTCATGTCTTAAATCTGTTTGTGCAACTAATTTGCTCTTTCTTATTATGGAATGTTTTCTAGAATTTTTCGACAATGTATGGCCAATATCAGCAGCAAAATCGGAGCAACATGAGACCGTTCCAGGAATCACCTGCAGGGGCTAGTATGGCGTTTATTTTGCCAAACAACGATCGTCGCCAAACGCAACCACCCCCATTTGTTAATTTCGTCGATGCGGATCCAAATGCTAGAGCCAATCGTCAAGAGTGGGGACATCAGAGCCAAATTCCTCAATACTCAGCACTACCACCATTTCCCACCTTGCACGCTGTCAACAGAGATCAGTATAATGTGCACGCAATTCCCAATGCATCCCTTACTCAACAATCTTCGCTACAAGATCACCAAAGACTATTCGGTGGTCCTTTACAACCAGAACAGTTTATTAGCTTTCCACCACGGAATCTTGAAGCAGGGCCTCAAATACCCAATCCTTCATTGCAAAAGACTCCTGCTCCTGCTAAAATGAATGTTGTTAGCGGCACTGGAATGTCAGGTCAAAGCGTAAATGGATGGGATTCGTTTGCTCCGAGTACATCAGGAGGAACGTGGAATCAGAGCCACTTCTCGTCAATGCCGAGCGCCCCACAGCAACATGGATTTCATGTTGCGCCTCCTCTCTCCAATAATCCGTTTCAACAGACTCAGAATCATATCACTCCAGCTGCTTTAACGTCAGCGTACAACAATCGCATAAGTGACGATAGTCTTATGGTCGACAATATGTTTGCATCAATTGGTGCATCGGACAATGATGGAGATGGCCTGCTTTCTGCTCTGAATTCTGTGTCACTAAATGGATCTGCGTTGCAGAAGGATAACTGGGAAAGTAAGATTCCCGGCTGGGGGGGAGAAGATGGCAGCTTATTTTTACAAGAAAGTAGACTTGGTGACTATAGAGATGAGGGGTAGAGTTCATCTAGCAATGCGTTAAATAAGAGTTTCAAAATCTCTAGAGGTCTTCACATGCTTCATTGTTCGGCGAGTACGACATCGTTTAATATTGAGTCGAAAAATGTCTGTGACTTAGAATGGCATGACCACATTCAATTATGAAAATTCTCCTCTACATGATTTCTTACTCTCGGTAGTAGCCATAAGATATGCGTGGGAGAAGCCAGGACTTCCTTATCATGGGGAAAATTCGAACGACGATTCTGAAGGCGCCAACGATCGTCGACTTTTCATTCCTAACGCCGGTGTAGGCGCAGATTCCGGATAAGACCTGACCTGAACCCTGTCGCCCGCCTGTTGGTCCATCCTCGATCGTATATCCCTCAAGAGACTCCTTCCCTGGTCCTTTTCCGGACCCGGGTAGTCCTCTAGTCGCGTAGCACACACTATTGCCTGATCATACTCCAGATTATCCCGGTAGTAATACGCAAGGTACAGGAGGGCCTCGGCCTCTGGTTCGTCCACACGAACGTTCGTCACGACGGTTTCGAAGGCCTCTGGAGAGGAGTCAGCGCTCGCGCCCGAAAATGCCCCCGGCAGCTGCGATTGGTACCTCAATTCCAAGTGGCGGAGGTAGCACTTGGCGGCCCTCTCCTCGTCGCCGTCCTCGCGGTACAATTCCGCTAATTTTCTCGTGGCGATGCCCTCCCCGTCCCCAAGCGACACGGCGCGCTCGTAGCTCCTCTCGGCGTCCGCGCGCCTGTCGAGGCCAAGGAGGCATCCACCGATGGCGCACCACATCCGAGCATCGTGCGGGTGGAGCGAGGCCGCCTTCCGAAAGTAGAAAAGCGCGTGCAGGAGCATGTTCATGATCTCGTACGTCTGGCCGAGGCCGTACCACGCCCGGTACTCCTTGTCGCTGATGTCCACTGCTCGACGGTACGCCTCGATCGCGGCGGCGGTGTTCTTCATCTCGATGTACTCGTGCCCGAGCAAAGTCCAAGCGCTCAGGTACGTCCGATCGAGCTTGAGCGCTCGCTGGAAGTACTGCACCGCCTTCTCGTGTCGTGCCCTGCTGGAGTAGTAGTTCCCAACGACGATGCACGTCTCCGGACGGTACTTGTCCACCGTCATCGATCGATGAGCTAGGTGGGACAGGGCCACCTTCTGATCCTTTACGTACAATACGTTCGAGAAGGCGTCCATCTGATCCAATCGGTAAGGCTCGCGCTCCGATAGGGCGAGGAAGTGCTCGTGTGCCGAATCGTAATCCCGCGCGTCGTAGTACGCCATGGCGAGCTGGGATTGGAGGTAGGCGCTCTGAACGAAGAACCCCGATGGCGTCGTCGACGACGATTGTCCGATCTCGTTGCCGTTGGCCAACTTTTCGATGACAACGATGGCGTTCTCGTTCGCCTTGTTCTCGATGAAAACGTGGACGCAGAAGAAGTGATACATCCAGTGGCCCGAGATGGGTCTTAGCATATCCTCCACCTCCTCGTCGATGGACGTGTCGTTGACGCACAACTCGCCGAGGTCGAGCCACGCCGACCAGTTGAACGGGTAGAGCAATATGGATCGCACGAGGATGCGATGGGCCGCGTCCCCCCCGACCCCGCCGGACTCCTTCCATCCTCCTCCATGCGCGTCCTTGGCGGGGGGGGGAGGAGGTCCCATCCCCGTACCCCTCGTGCCCCTCAGCACCGCGCCGTACACGTACATGCCGAACGCGTCTAGATCCCCCCTAGCGCACATGCCTCGCAATTCCGCCTCGAGGATTGGCAAATTCGCATTCCGCGCGCTGCTCCTCTCGAGCGGATCGCGCATCTCGGATACCCTCTCCTCCCGTCGTCGTTCGCCGTCGAGGTACAGCGAGTACGCGCGTAGGTATATGCCGAACGACGTAAGGTCGGATCGCGGCGGATCGATCCGACCGATCGTCATCGACGATCCGCCATCGTGACGGGACGTGGACGAGAACGACGACGAGCTGAGGGCATGTGCCGCGCCGCCGTACTCGCCTAGGTCGAATAGGGACGACGCGTGCAGCTCGACGTCCGTGGGGGGCGAACGACGTTCCTCCTCCTCCCGCGAAGATGACGTCGATGACGACGACGACGACGACGACGCGTCGTCTTCGTCGTCTCGGAGGGATGTGGAACCCGACGTCCGCGACGACGACGTCGCCAGTCCGACGAGCTGCTCGGACGCCCAGCGACTCGCGAGTTTCAGTCCCCTGCGGGAGCATTCCTCCGACGCTCGTCGGAGGCATCGACGCGCGTCATCGAGATCCCACGCGTCACCATCACCGCCCCGCCGCCACGAGCCGATGGCCGGTTCGTCGGAGGGTCGCCGTCGCGGCGGCGAACGATCGCCGCTCTTCCCGCACGACGTCGACGAAGACGCGCCTTTCCTCGCCGCGGCGGCGGCGTGGGACGATGATGAGGAGGAGTAGGATCCTCCATTCCCATTCGCGACCGTCGTGCCTACTCTCGATCGACCGCCGGCGGCACCGATTCCACCTCCGTTCGTCGTCGTCAATCGACCTACATCGCGCCCAATGTCATTTCGCCCCCTTCCGAGCGCTCCCGACGCCGATGTCGTGTGTGGCGTGCCGTCCAATATCCCCGATATGGACATGGACGTCGAATCGTCTCCACCACCGAAATCGTCGTCGTCGTCGTCGTCATGGGAATCCCCCCGTCGTCGTATCGCGGCATTCTCGATGGACGGCGGCATGACCGGCGTCGCCAGGAGGAGGGACGACGATGTCGAGGCGGCGAGTCTCGCGTCCAACAACGTCGACGACATCGACGTCGTCGGCGACATGATCGTGCTCTCGTCGAGGCTCATGCTCTCATCGACGCGGTAGGGGAGAGGGGGGGGAGGATGACGACGACGATGATGATGATGATCTTCCCGTCCGTCCCTCGTACTGCCACCCGTGGGACCGTCGTCGACGTGTCGACGGCCGGCGTCGTTCGCCATGTTGTTGTTTACTGTGTGTTTTGTTGTGGGCTTGTGTGTCTGTGCGTTGTGTGTGAATGAATGGTCTGTCCTCCGTCCTCCCCTTCAGATTTTCAGGTTTTTCGAGGGTTGGAGAGACGAGGGAGGGAGAGGGCGCGCCCAACCGCCCCCCCCAATTTTTGTCGAAATGACAGATTCTGAAACAACTACATCGTTTTATTCTTCACTTCATGTGATATTTAAAAAGAATATTGTCTTAAATGCAGAATTCAAAAGGCTTTATTTGATATGTAATGTGTAGTTCACACACAAGTTTTCGATCGTCGCCCACCACTCTCCCTCCCGCAGGCTAGGCGCAGGCCATCGCATTGTTCATGTTCGTCGCGGCAACCGTCGACCATATTCGACGAGGAGCGACTTTCTTTTTATAATAAACGCATATTTTCAACCATGATGGGAATGAGGCCGGGGATCATATTACTCCGCGAGGGTACGGACACTTCACAGGTGCGTCATTTTACAAGGGGGGGGAGGGGAGGCTCGTTTCGCCACTCCTTCTTATCCCCCACCAATCGCCCCTGTCCTCGTACGAGAGAGCTAATATTCCCATTCTCCCCGTCGCCGTATCGCCGCGACGCCCGTAAAATGACACAAATTTGGATCAAAGGGCAAGGCCCAGCTGATAAGCAACATCAACGCCTGTCAGGCCGTCGCGGACGCCGTCCGAACGACGCTCGGACCGCGTGGGATGGACAAGCTCGTCGCCGACGGACGACGCGTCACGATAAGCAACGATGGTGCGACGATCATGAGGCTGCTCGAGATAGAGCATCCCGCCGCCAAGACGCTGGTGGACATTAGCATGAGTCAGGTGAGATTGTTGGACATGTGAAGAGGAGAAAGGGCGGGGATGGGCCAGGGGGGGCCGTTTATTTCCTGTCGTATTCGATCGATGGGATTCCTTCCAAATCTTATCGTCATATGTTTCATGTTACCACGTCGCCCAGGACGCCGAGGTCGGAGACGGCACCACGTCGGTGGTGCTCCTCGCGGTCGAGATCCTGAAGCAAATGAAGCCCTTCGTCGAGGAGGGCGTTCATCCGCAGATCATCATGCGCAACGTGCGACTTGCGAGCGGCATCGCGGTGCGAAAAGTTCGCGACCTCGCCGTGTCATTCGACGTCGACACGCCCGAGGGCGAGGCGATGCTCCTCAAGACTTGTTCCACCGCGTTGAACTCGAAGCTAATCGCGTCCCACCAGGACCTATTCGCTCCGATGATCGTCGATGCCGTACGATCCCTCGCGGCGCACGGTCCGGACGGACTCGACGATCTCAGGGGCATGATCGGGATAAAGAAAATTCCCGGAGGTGACGTCCGGCAGTCGTTCCTCGTGAAGGGTGTAGCGTTCAAGAAGACGTTCTCGTACGCAGGATTCGAGCAGATGACGAAGAAGTTCACGAATCCGAAAATACTCCTACTGAACGTCGAGCTCGAGCTGAAGAACGAGAAGGAGAACGCGGAGGTTCGCATCGAGGATCCCGATCAGTACCAGAGCATCGTCGATGCCGAGTGGCAGGTGATATACGACAAGCTAGACTCGTGCGTTTCGTGCGGTGCGAACATCGTCCTTAGCCGCCTCCCGATCGGCGACCTCGCGACCCAGTACTTCGCCGACCGCGGCCTGTTCTGCGCCGGTCGCGTCGAGGACGGGGACATCAAGCGCGTCGCCAAGGCCACCGGCGCGACGGTTCAGACGAGCACGAACGGCATATACGACGGTGTGCTCGGAACGTGCGCCGACTTCGAGGAGACGCGCGTGGGCGACGAGCGATTCAACATCTTCACCGGCTGTCCCAACAGCCTGACGTCGACGATGGTGCTGCGGGGCGGATCCGAGCAGTTCATCGCCGAGAGCGAGCGGAGCATCCACGACGCGATGATGGTCGTTAAGCGATCGCTCACGTCCCGCTCGGTCGTCGCCGGGGGCGGCGCCGTGGAGCTCGAGGTCGCGAGGCACCTGCGACAGCACGCGCTCGGGATCGAGGGGAAGGGCCAGCTGATCGTTACCGCCTTCGCCAAGGCGCTCGAGATCGTTCCGCGTCAGCTATGCGACAACGCAGGGTTCGATTCGAACGACATCCTCTCGGCATTGCGCAGGAAGCACGCCCAGGACGAGGACGGGAAATGGTACGGCGTGGACATCGAGAGGGGGGACATCATCGACACGTTCGCGGCTGGGATATGGGAACCGGCCGACAACAAGTCCTTCTCGTTGGCGTCCGCGGCTGAGGCCGCCGGCGTCATACTGTCTATCGATGAGACGGTCATCAATCCAAGATCGCAGGATCCGGGCGCCGTCGGGGCCGGCGGCGCGGGACAGAGGCCGATGAGCAACATGATGGCCGGGGCCATGGACACCGTGAACGCTCAACAGGGGGGGAGCAGGTCCGGAAATCTCGGGAATGGCGTCTCGTATCTCAAGGGACGAGGCGGCGGCTAGAGTGTTTTTTTCATCATCCATATAGATTACCCGCGAGGTTCTGGACGCCATGGCCTCTAGGGAGAGGAGCACCTTGATAATGTACTACGATACCGTCGAAATAGAGGCTTCTCTCTAGATATCATAGAATAACTCAAGAAGTTGCATTCTTTAACGAAAAAAAATAACTCCCATCTCTTTGTATTACATGCTATTGTTCGGGCAATGATCCGATCGATTCGTATCGCGCCTTGGCCAACGCCTTCACCATCACGTCAGGTCTATTGACGCAAAGGCTATCGACGCCGGTCTTAAGAACCGTGAGGTACATGTCGACGTCCTCGTTCCCGACGTCGCGATACTTGGATTCGCTATCGTTCCTCATGCCCCTGGGACCACGGAACCATGCCATGGTACCGAGTCCGGCCCGATGCGCCGATCGTATCACGTCGTAGTTGCAAGTATCGTACTTCAGATGGACCTCGCTGGCACCCGCCTCGACGGCGCGTCGGGCGAAGTCCGTCGGCAAACTATCGAACAGCGCGCCTGTGATGGCGTTACCGTCGAGCGCACGCACCTCGAGGATGCGCGCATGATCGAACGAGGAGTAATGGCACCTGCGGTCCATGTTCAATTTCCTAACCAGCTCGACCGCCGGCCTTGCCGTATTCGGACCCTTGAGCTCGATCTTTATCGTGAAATCCGAGGATACGTCCGGATGATCGCGTAGGGTGATGAGGACCTCCTCGAGCGTGTGAACGAAGCAATAGTGCGACGGGTCGCCCGGGTGCGTGATCTCGTCCGGCCCGCAGGCGAATTCCTCGAAGCTACTGTTGAACGTGAGTAAACGCCTCGCCTCCTCGGCGGTGTAGTCGAGGCTGTGGAAAGTAGAAAGGCATAGAATGGCATGCGTGTAATAATAATGTTGGGCAAGATGTGAGAAGTTGGACACAAGTGCGGCAAATTTTGACACTGCGAGGGCACCACTCACATCGACCCTGGAACGCCGCAGTACGATTTCAACAAACCCGGATTTTCATCGCCCCCCGATCCGTGAAATACGACGAGCGTCCCGCATTTGAGCAGGAATACGTCGAGCTCGATCCCGTTGGCACCCGCGCGCGCGGCATGTAAGAACGATCGGGCCGTATTCTCGAGGGCGGTGTAGGGCGATCCCCTGTGCCCAATGATCTCGACCCGTTTCGGTTTCCATGTCACTCGGGTGACGTTCTTTTTTTCGTTTTTCGATGTGAGATGGAGCCATGCGGCGGGGTGTGCGGTGAGAGATGGCGGAGTGATGAAGAATGCGCGCGTTGCCATGTAAACCCAAGTAGTATATTGGAACTCACCAACGTCGAGGCGAGAGATCGTCCCACTTCGTGATCGACCAGCTTTCGTTCGTATATTTCTCCTCTCGGGAGGAATTCGCTCCCTTGATCGGCAGGAGTCCGTCCAATCGAAATCATCGGGCCGTCACTGTCGTCGTCATCGTTAGACGTCGAAGAATATAATCCGATTTGCCTCTTGAATTTTCTACCATTCTTCGGGTTTATCGCCGCCTGAAGATGACGATGCTGAAGTTGAAAAGCCATGCTCATTGTCCACAACCAAAGTCCGACTATGATAAGTAGGAATGTGGAGCCAGTGACGGGCCTCATTGTTACGACTGATTGGGGCATTCCCAGAGTGCGAAGGTAGGGGTAGGGGGGCTTCAAGCGCTGTGTGGTTGTCAAGGAGAGGGAGGCGGGGCGGCCGAGATGCGATGATGATGACACAAAGAAAGAGGGAAGGAGGGAGGAACTCTCTTCCGCGCCAATGTCCTTTAGCGATAGAGCGACAAACCTGGAGCAATTTGGCGAGCATTTGACTCGACCACCGCTCTGTTTTGCTATCTTTACCGGCTTTACTCGAAAGGAAAAGGTGTGTACGAACTCGACAGAGGAACTTATATTGCCCGTAAAAAATTATTTTAACCACCTCCACAACTCACTTCTCATTTTGTAGATACAGCAAAAACATTAACCGGCAAAATGGTAAGAGATCTCGAAATGGATCCGCCCCCCATCACATCCGCTTAAGGAAAGGCTGTCCCCGTCCCCCCCCCTTCCTCCTCTTTTGGGGGGGGAGGGGGATGGGAGGCGAGCTTGTGCGATTTACTCGCATTATTCCTTGCGGCAACTGATGGGATTTGAGGCCCCGCCGCACACTCGCGATTTCGTTCGAACGAACTGTATCGCAGTTTGCGACAATCAAACGTTTTCGGAGGGGAGTTGGACAATGGCGTCGTGAGGGGGGGGGGGGGGGTTGGAGGGGGATTGACGAGTTTTGGTACATTACTGGGTGGTTGATGAATGAGTCGGGCGGGTTTTTATCCATTTTTTTCCGAATATGTTTCCTAACTACCTGAATGGTGCATACGTCACGAACCACCCCTCCATACATTCACTCCATCTCTCCACCTTTCCCCCAAAGGCTAAGGGTAAGACATCGGGAAAGAAGTCGAGCGTCAAGTTCGTCATCGACTGCGCGGCTCCCGTCGACGACAAGGTCCTGGACATCGCGTCCTTCGAGAAGTATCTCAACGAGCGCATCAAGGTCGAGGGCAAGACGGGCAACCTGTCCCAGACGAACGTCGTCATCACGCGCGATCGGACGAAGATCACGGTAGCGAGTCCGAACGACTTGGGATTCTCGAAGCGCCAGCTGAAGTACCTCTCGAAGCGATACCTCAAGAAGCAGCAGCTTCGGGATTATCTCAGGGTCATCGCGTCCTCGAAGAATTCGTACGAGCTGAAGTATTACCAGATCACGGCCGGCGACGATGACGATGCCGCCGAGTAAATTCCACACACCTATCGTTCCCAGCCGGGACCTCGGTGACACCTCCGTAGTTTGTAATATTAGATATTAAACTCACAGATGCTAATGTTAAGATTACACATGAGGATTCTCTAACTCTACACGATCCGTCCAGGATTTCCACCCTCGTGCAATATTGTTGTCCTACCATGCTTTAATCTCACCTATGAGCAAGGGAACCGACACGACAAGGCGAACGGTGGTCTGGATGAGACATACCAATCTTTCATATATTTTGGATATAAACTACAACAGCAGAGCGTGACAGGCAAAAAACTCGAGACAACCCCCAACGGAACGAATATAATATGAACTTTCGTTTAACTAATGCGGTCAATCGTTACAACTTTTTCGCATTCGTTTGTCCGCCATCCAAGAAATGAAGCGTCAGCGTGAACACCTTCGCCTGGACGTCCCAATTCGTTACGAATTTCCCCTCACCCCTATTAATCTTCTCGTTGGGTATCTTGAATCCCACCGTCTCGTACGGATCGCACGCGACCAGAAGATATTGATACTTCCCATCCGGCGGAGTCTCGACTCGCTGTTCGTATGCCGACATGAATCGATGTCGAGGCTGGGTGTTGCGTGGATCGTCGAGCTCGGGGTAATGCAATTCGAAGGTCAGACACCGTTCGTTCGTTATCACGTCGCGGGATTTGCTAACCTCGTATCCCGGTCGACCTATCTTCACCTTGTTCGTCATTCGTGACGTACCCCCCCCGGAGGACGACGACGTCGGCATCATCACGTCCGTTTCCCCCCTCGACCTAGCGAGTCTCGCCTCCATCATCGCCCTACGCGACAATCCCGCCTGATGCTTCTTACCCTGCGTATGCGACAGGTAATTCGCCTCGTTGGTATGCAACGTGAGGCACAGCTTGCATTCGTACGTTCCCAGGTGATTCCGCATCAGGTACGGATCCTTGGCAAGGTCGATCGTCTCGAGAGCCAATTCGCGCAGTCGCTCCTTACGCTCGCGTTCCGATTGCTGTGCCGACGAGACGCCGCCGCCCCCGAATTTCGAGCCGACGCGATTCTGACGGTCCACCATGATGAATTATTTGATTTGATCCTACTCTATTATTGAAAAGAAATGGTGATGGAGGACGAATAATAACGAAAGGGGAAGTTGGGCGTCGGCTGCTGGTATGGGAATTTTTTAGGGGGCAGAAAAAAATAGGCAAATTTTGGCGGGATCTTGAAAGACTCAACTTAACGACGAGGAAAAAAAGGGGAAGATCATGGTGACGGTCGAAATTGGCAGGGCACTGTCCGATGACGAAGATGACGTTGTCTGTATGGAACAGCCACCGACCCAGCGGCCCCTAGCGCCCGTGAAGTGCGAGAGCGACTCCGTCGTTTCAGTAGCCGCCTCCAATGGCGCCGGCGGCGATCGTAGGAATAACGACGGCGACGACGACGATGGGGGGCTGAAGCCGGCGACGACCGGTGAGCGTAATAAAATCGGTCATGAAATGTCACGGTCGTTGTTCGAACTCGCAATATATATTTGGTACAGTCGACTGACCACATGAATCCTCCCGTGCTCTCACCATCCATTAATAACGCGGCAGGCGGGAAGGGACTGTGGAGTCTCTGGACGCGCAACTTCAAGTCGACCCTGCTGATGCTGTTGGACCTCGTCGATAATTCCGTCGATGCCGCGATGCAACCCACGGCTTCCGGTACTACGACGTCGTCCTCCTCCTTCGCCGGTCATATCGAAATATATCGCGACGTGTACGAGGTGATGCCAGGACAAACGTATACCACCGGATTGTGCATACGCAATAACTCCCCGAATCGAATATCCCCCATGAACGAAATATTGAAATTATTCATCTCGTCCAAGAGAGATTCGGGATCGGATACGATAGGGGAGAATGGCGTTGGGTTGAAACAGAGTTGTGCGGCGTTGAGCGACCTTAGCTTCGTCCTCGTGAAGAACGGTTGGGATATGTTCGAGTTGGGAATATTGGCGAAGGCCCTGCAGAGGGATGATGGATGCTAGTGAGTTGTCTTTTTTTTTCTATCCCGACAGTGTTCTCCAGCGACCTTTGTCCTATATGGGGTTATGAATAAACTCCTCCCCTCGTCATGCATTCGCTATCCATGTCGATTTTTTTCAATCACCTTTGACACATTCGATTCTCCCAGTCTACCGTGCTTTGAATTCAGTGAAGGAGATGGTAGGACAACCGTTGGACAGCAAATGATGGATACCTTCTGTAAGCCCAAATATAAAGAAATTGCAGCATGCATATCTGCTTATGGACAAATTAGGTCGGGAGGGAGCCTCAGCCTGGCGAGGGGGGTGGCACGGCTGAGCAGGCATTTCGAGGACATCAATGCCAAGTTCCGTGGCAACTCGTACTGCTTCGAGGTCGTCATAGATAAGATGGTATATCAGGGCGCCTCGAAGTTTTCTCCCACGAAGGGCAAGAACATGGCGGTGATAGACATACTAACGGAGCTTCAGCACGAGATCCCACGTCGGTACTTGCACATACCGGACGAGACTTTCAAGTTTTGCGTCGGTAAGAAAGAACTCACCTTCAAGTACTGGTCGGAGAGGATGGTGGAGTTCACCAAGATCGAAATCCCGGTTCGATCCGATACACCCTGGCGAGAGGACTTCGGCGAAGACACTGATGATTCGTACGTGCTGCGAGTCTTCCTTGGATTCGACCGATACAGGATTCGCGACCCCGAGCGAGGGATATCTTCGAACAAAGCGTGTTCTTTATATATCTACAGTCGAGTAAGTACTTCAACTTGTCTCTGTAGTACTGTGTTTCGTTGCTTCGCTCACCTCTTTTTGTTTTAGTATTCCGGTCGATTGGTCCAATACGACCAGGATGCGCGCACTATGCTCGGGTTACCTGCTGGGGGAACGGACTTTTGTCAAGCATTAACTGTCATCATCGATGACAGCGACGGACACTTGCCCTTGGATCCAACGAAACAAGGCGTCGCTTTTGGTCATCATGCAAATGGACATGTGCATCAGCAGAATCTTTATTCGGTAATCAATGGCGTTGTTAAGTTTTACTATCATTACCATAAGAATAAGTTCGATGGGAGCAAGGCAACTTTGACTGCGAAGATTAGCGAGTTCTCAGAGGCGGATCTTCCCGATGAATTGAAAACATGTCGGAAATCAATATTGACCGAGTATGGAGTTCTTTTCAATGTGACGAAGGACCATCGCATCATCGTTGATCGCACCTGTCACGTAGTAAAAAATGTTGGAGTAGATACAGTCTTTCGCTTGACGTCGTTGGGCCCTCAAAAGAAAAAACGAAAGGTGGGGAAGAGCAAGACTCCCGCCGGTGATACAGCCACAAAGAGATCCCCCGCCAAGAAGAAACCTACTCTTTCGAAAAAGCAACCACCCACCAAGGTGACGCCTGAGTCCAAGAAAAAGCGGGCATCTGAAGAACCTAGGAAGATTCAGCTTCCAGGAAGACGATCGTCGACCAGAACAACACGAAGGCCAGCATACCTCGCAGCAGAATCCAGTGATCATGAAGATGACGAAGACAGTGTAACTACTGGGAATGTCATCGATCTCTGCTCAAGTTCCGATGATGAGGACGATGATTCGATGGGCATGGATGCTCCAATGTCTTCAAATGTTCCGTCAAGTGCATGTGCCGATCAAGGCGACGAAACTCATGTTTATGAGTCTGTGAATGTCCAGATCAAGCCAGAAACGGATGATGAGAATCAAGCTGCGAAAAAGAGGAAGTCGGATGAAAAGTCACTGGAAATTGAGAACCTGAATTCTACGTTGTTATCGCTACAAAACGAGAACAACTCGCTCAAGAAAGAGGTGACAGAGTTGAAGCAACAGTTGGAACAGAGTAAACTAGCGCTATCTGTGATAAAGAGGAGATTATGCTGACATGTCTCTGTGCAAGTGGCTTGCTGGGAGGGGGGGGACGAAAGACAATTATGCTTCACCACTAAGTAACTATTCTTGCCGTAATATCCTGATATTGAGACAGGCATTATGTTAACATGTGAGCTTGTTATTTTAACCCAGACCTTATTTTACCAAGTCTAACACAAAGCCGTCGTTTTGGGCTCACTGTCTTCCTGAGAGCATTAACTTGCCTCCTTCTCATTGATCTTGTGTTCTTCCTCTTCAATCTTGGCTTGAATCTTCGTGGTAATTGTTTGCCAGATCACAACTCCCCTCGGCCTTCAAATTTCAACCATATTAAATACACACACCAATGTACATTCTTTGCGAAAATCACCTCCTATTAAAATGTATCATTAATTATTGCTCGCTCCTTTTGGAGCCCCGACGGTCGTCGTTATGTAGCCGGCCGAATCAATGTGTCATGATTCGAACCATGTCATCCCATCGCTCACATCGTAATACCGCCTTTGGAACTTGATCGGCGTATCGTCCGTGAGCAGTGAAATATCCGCATTCGACGCCAATAAATCGCACGCATTCGTCTTCTCATCCTCCCCCTTGATGGGTACGTCGATTATCCGTCCCTCGTGGCGGGTGCCATCGTCATCGTCGTCTTCGTCGTCATCCCTCGGCTGTTCGTCCACCAGCATCGCGAGGGAGCAACCACACGAGCTCGCCATTTTGCGCACATAATCGATCGCCCGCCCGACGCTGCCGCCAATGTCGCGCGATCCGGCGACGCCATCGTCGGTATCCGCGTCATTCCGCCCCTCCGCCGCTAATGACGCGTTCGTGGTCAACGGTCCGGCGAGACAAGGATGTTGGCACGGCGCGGTCGATGGCACGACCGTGCATCCGTCGACCAAGTTCATGAACGATTCCACGGCGGAGGTCGGCTGCTTCGGTGGCTGCTTCGGCGACGCTATTACGAACCTCAGAACTTCCATTGTCCGCGATCCCCTCCTCCCGTGATGGGAGAGAACGCGTCGCTCCTCTCCTAAAGACGCCCCTTCGATCGCCGAACAGTAAGGCGGCGTGTTTTTTTAAGTAACCGGCAAAAGGGGGACTTCAATCATTTGCAATTGGAGCCTCCATCTTAGGCATCGTTGGTGTGAGTGCCTCCCACCGCCTTGCGACTTGCGATGGTTGGATCGGGCGGCGAGCGCTTTTGCCGGGTTTTGAAAAAAAGAGGATGAGTCGGCATTGAAAAAGAAGAAATAACATAATATATGCATTTATGATTATTGATTCCTCTGTCACATTCTCCCTTGCGTAGCTCGTCCAGTCATGATCACGAAAATCTACAGATTCCACATCAATTACGAACATATTTTGAAACTTGCTACCGCTCAAAAAAACTGTCCGCGGACAGTTTGGAGGGTTGACGGCCATTCGTTGAGATTTAAACGTAGGAATCAGTACGTCGAGAGAGAGTGATGTGGTCGGAATTCCCCTCGCGCTCCTTCACGATGTTGTCGCGACGATGGGTCTTGTAGATTTGGAAGGGAAATTGGATGCTCGCTCGCGCAGGCTTCTTCTTTTCCATGAGTGAATGCGCGGGCTCCTTAACCGTGATATGGAGTGGAAGTATTGCCTTTTCTACGTAGGAACTCAGTACAACCGCCTTATGATCAGTTGAGACTGGCTGTACCGTAAGGGTTCGTTAAGGGTTAAATAAGGGTTCGTTAAAGGTTCGTTAAGGGTTGAATAAGGGTTAGCTAACAGCTAGGAATTCGCTGTGCCCCCTCAAAATCCAAATA
>JALLBA010000118.1:0-28577 GCA_036939675.1 Cyclostephanos invisitatus | reverse complement strand
CTTCTCTGTTTTAGAACGATTACTAGAACGATCAAGAGAACGATCGTTCTTTTCCGTACGTCTTCCTTTTAGGTTACATTCTCCCATGTAATCCAACAGTCTTGGCCTAGGACGTGTTGGTTTGAAGGCCAACTCGCTTGAACAGATCAACAAGGAGTGTTAACGCATGTTGGAGGAATCCTGCATCCCGTGATGCAAGATATGCATCATCGACATCATCCTCCTTGTGCTCTGCAACCTCCAAGACCATTCTTGGGGATCTTCCTATTGGCATTCATTATCACAGACTTCAACGAAAGGGGTGCAGGCACGGCCAGCTTGGTCGGCATTGGGCCGAGATTTGTGGACAGACACTTGGGGAGCTCAGGACCAAGACAGTGTGCACGGTGTCAATGTCAATTGTCTTGACTGTGAGATCCTTGATGGAAATACAACCATATCCAATGTTGACATTGGTCTCGGCAACTGGTAAGATTATAACCTCAGCAACCGGCAACGAGTGGTGACTTGGGGCAGCACGACGACAGTCAGGAGCCTGTGGAGGATAAGCTCCTCCCAACAAGGAGAATAGGGATGGGATGATGGGGTTCCCCTGACAATCAATCCCTGAGCAACATCAAATTGCCTCCTCAACCTCCCATGCATCACAAACGAAGTTATGCCAGCAGTTGTTGTGTATGCAAGACTCGTACTCTTGATCACGCTCCCTGCTCCCTTGGACACTGTTTATGTCATTAGAAGGAATGGGCTGAAAGCACAAAGCACACGCATTCCCTGGGGTCAATTCACACACTCCCGGCAAGATTATCAAGGAGCTCCCATTCCTATTCAGCGACGGGGGGCAATTACTAGTCGATGGGGGGGGGAGGAAGGGTGTGAAATAGCATCGATGCGCCGGTGAGTAGCTCGGACGTCCTGTGGGTGGTGAAAAAAGTTGTATCAACTACATCTTGGGGCTTCGTCTGGTGGCGGGGAGAAGAGAAATGGCTATTTTACCTGGTGCCTGTAGTTCTATGGCTCCAAAATCTGGCCGCGGAAATGGGGAAATGGAGTTTGGTCTACAAAAAAAAAGTGCGAGCGGCGGCGCGCGTGCCGCGCGCGGTTACAATGGGGGGATACCTTCGCCCGCCTTATTTTTTGTTCCGCTGACGAGGCGTGACGCCTCCACCATCTCCATCTTCATGTTGTTCGCCGCCGCGTCATTCAATGCATCCAGGGCAGCAGAGAGAGAACAAGTAGGGTCACTCTCGCGGCCGGCGGAGGCGAAGGAGGCAGAATCCAATCGGCGGCGCGCGTCGTCTCGCAACTTCATTCTTTCAACAAATAAATATCTCCCATGATCCCGCATCATTCGGCATTCGTCGCGATCCCTCATCATCATCGCGGTGCGATGCCCGCGACGACGGGGGATGGGGCCGCCGCCCTAGGTCGTCGTGGCATCGATGCGGCATCCGCACCATCCGCCATATACCCCCCACATTATTCGCTGTCGTCGTTCGCCGATCTGCTATCGACCAATTCGGCGGGCGACGTCGGCGCGACGACGCCGTCGTCGATGACGTCGTGGTGGATATCGACCGCCGTCGCCGGCGGAAACGACATCGTCGCCTACGATGCCATACTGCCGAATACCGCGGTTTTGGCCTCGATGGGATTCGTCGTATTGCTATGCGTCGTCGCCGGATATGTCTGGGCGAACGACGTCGTGCCGGTATCGAGGACGAAACTCGCCATATCCAAGAGTCGGGGGGGTGAGTTAGTTTTGTGTGTGTGGGTGTGTGTGTCGTTTGTTGAGTGGATGACATATCATTCATAATCTCCCTCCCAGCGACAACGCGAGTGCGACCCTAATACATTTGGTGGGAAATTTCTCTCTCTTTGTGATGCAAATGTTTTTTATCATCACTCCCGCATCTTGTCGATATAATAGAGGTTCGTGAATATTTGGATGGCCTAGGACCAGTCGATGATGACATCATATTGGACGACGACGGTGGTGCGTATACCAAAGCGACCCTACGGGCCAATACGGGTATCGATCTGAGTGGATCTCCCCTCACGAAACGAGGTAGTAGCGATGACGATTACGCCGTCGTTGCCGGCGGCGATATGATAAGGCCAAACGTGAAGGATGGCCGCGATTTCGAACGGTGGCTATTCGCGGATTGGCTGAACAGACCCACCAAAGGGAAAGGAGGGCGACGGAAGGAACCCGCATTACCAATATTGAAGGATGCCAAGTGGAATTCGGGGGATAATCCAGTTTTGGTCACCGCGGCAATGTGAGTATTATGAGCATCGTCATAGTCATCTACGAGTTTCTATTTGGATTGGGTTACATATTTTTTTTCAACATTCATTTCATGAGTATCTTCATTTTCCCCATTGTTAAACTTGTCATGCCGTTGATAAATAGTATGATGCTGGGCGTCATCTTGGCATCCATCACAGAGAGGATAGCAACGTGAGGGATGAAATCAAAGGCAGTATCGTAGCCCTTCTACGCTCAGCACAAATGGAACTACAAACGCTGGCCATTCAGGGTGATCTATATTTTACAACGTTATTAGCATGCATTGGCGCTTAAAGTGTAATCATCCACGTATTGGAGATTTTGGTTCTGCACCCTCCATGAGCTTACGATATCGGTCGAGCATCGCCTCGTGTGCATCCGTTATGTGTTTTAGTCTCCGTCGCGACGATTCCTCTCGTGCCTTCCTCTCCTCGATTACATCCTTTATGCACACCCGTGACGTGTCCAACGTGTCCAAGTCAACATTCGCCTTTCGCAGTACCTCGACTGTCGCGGCGATGTCCGTCTCGCCCAACGTGACGATCCTGCCGAGCTTGCGCTCTAGCAACAGATTCTGAAAGTTGGAACTCCGCTGCGCCAAATGAATTGCCTCCTGTGCCCTGTTCTTACATTCGTTACGATCGATCTCTAGGGCCAGTAACTTTTGGAATAAAACCTCGTGGTCCCATTGGATCGCCTTTAGTTCGTCGTCTTTGAGACGCAAATCCTCTTTTCGTGCAACTAACTCCCTCTTCTGGTCGCGAAACACAGTAACATCAGATTGGAGCTTCATCAGAGCTTCCTTTTTCGACTCGAGTGGGACCATGATGCCATTGTTTCGATCCTTGAGCTCACTCAGCACCCGTCGATCGTGTCGATCCTGTTCCCTTAGCAACACAACTCCCCTTCGAAGCGTGGCAACCTTATTCAAGTTCTCGGTCATGGTGACGCTGTAACCCGTTATCATTTGTTGCATCTCTTGAGCATTCTTTTCCGTAACTTGTTTGATCGCCTCCTCGTTCTGACGGTCCAACTCCATCGCTTCATTCAACAACTTCTTCTCGGAGTCCTCCCGCGCACGTTTGTACTGGTTTCCGTAATACTCAGCCAAGTCAGCTGTCTTGCGACTTGCCTCTTCCCGCAATGTCGTTATTTCGTTATTGCAGCCCCCACGCATCGATAGCTTGAGCTTATCGTATGATCTCGTCGTTTCCTCCATCCGCTTGGATGTGTCGCGCAGATCATTGTCCAGCTGGGAAACCTCCCTCAGATGCGTATCCGACAAGGATTGGTGTTCCCTAAAGAGCTCGGAAGTCTTTTCCAATAACTCAGCTTGATTTGCAGACAAGAGCTGCTTGATTGTTTGTTTGAAACCGGCAAGATCGATGACGTGCCTGTCATGAATTCCCTCCATGCGATGTTCTTTGCCGAGGAGGACATGCCTCCTCTCATCCCTTGCCTTTTTCTCGATTTCCCAATAACTCGCCAACGATTCCGACTGCGCATGATATTGTCCCTCGAGGGAATTCTCCTGTTCCCGTTCCCCCCGCAATGACAATGCCCTCAGAAGCAAGTCTCGACGGAGCTGTTCCTCCGGGTCGCCACCCTTCTTTTTTGAGCCGCCCTCCTTCTTCTTCTCTGGCGGCATAGTTATAGGTCTCGTCCTTAAAAAAAAATGGCGAAAATCAAATTGTTTTCGATCCTTGCTCGATCCGAATCTGCCCGAAAAAAGGGGTGAGCATCTGCAAACAAAGAGATAACGTCTTAAATACATGTACAAAAATCATCCATGACACGATAACAAATGATACTCGTGGTTCGGTCCAATGTCTGAATGTTAGTTTACTATGTAGCTTTTTTATGTCCACGCGAATGGACGTCATTATTACACATTAACCGATTTGCTCGTATTGCCCATCCCCTCGAGGAATTTGTCGCTCCCCTCCTCCAGCAGCCTACGGCTTACGCCATCGACTGCATTCTTCATGTCCAGCTGATACGCCTCCATCTTATCCCTCAATTCCGGACGACTCGCGCAGAGACACCGCACCGCCAGTAGACCTGCATTCGTCGCGTTACCGATCGCGATCGTCGCCACCGGCACCCCCCGAGGCATTTGAACGATGCTCAATAGTGAATCCTGGCCGTTCAACGTCGACGTCTTGATGGGTACGCCGATCACTGGAAGGGGGGTCATGGCCGCGACCATCCCCGGTAGGTGCGCCGCCCCCCCGGCACCGGCGATGATGACCTGCAGTCCGCGATCGGCGGCCGATCGGGAGTACGTCATTAGCTTCTCCGGCGTCCGGTGGGCCGACACGACGTCCACCTCGTACGGCACGCCGAAGTTTCTCAGTATCTCCACGGCGTCCTGCATCGTGGGCAGGTCGCTGTGCGAGCCCATGATGACCCCGACGAGGGGGGGGGTACGGGCGCAGCCGACGGCGTTCCCACCGATTCCCCGGAGCATGACGTCGTAGCTTATCCCCTCGGCGACGAGCAATTCCGATAGAGGTCCGTCCAATTCCGCATGGGAGTCGGCGGTGACGTTGATGTGTCCCATCTTCCTACCCGGGCGGTATCCCTTCCCGTACCAGTGAACGACAGCCCGAGGCATGGTCATGGCGGCGTTGATCCCGCGCATTGTTCGATCGATTCCGCCAGATGGCGAGCCGAGCACGTTGACCACTGAGAAAAGAAGGGTACGTGGGTTCGAAAGCACGATCGCGAACGAGGAGGATTGGGACGTCGTTAGTTTCCCTCTCGCACGATGTCAAGAAAAACGTCGCAGTACATGAATGTCATCAAAACTCACTCGCGGCCGCGCCCACGATCAGGTCGGTGCTGCCCAACGGCAATCCGCACACCGCCCTAAGGTGATTCTCGAATTGCGACACCGCGCACGCGTCCTGGGTGTAATGTCCCGTATTGTGCGGACGGGGTGCCACCTCGTTCAGTAGCACGTCCAATTCCCCGCCGCCATTCGCGTTCACGAGGAAGAGCTCGACTCCGAATACGCCCGTGGCACCGTCGCCGAGGCAGTCGACCGCCCTCCTCGCCACGTCCTCGCATTTGCGTCGAACGACTTCGGGGATGTTCCGAGCCGGGACCAGCACGACGCGGCATATCGAATCGGTCTGTATAGCTGACGTCGCCGGGTACGATTTAACCTCCCCCGTGGTGGACCTAACGACCATCACCCCCACCTCGGAGTGGAAATTCACCCATCCCTCGGCGTACAGGAGCGCTCCCCCCCCCTCCGATGGTCCATTGGCCGTATCGATCCTCCCGTTCCCCTCTCCCCCACGGCCGTCGACGACCGTCAATCCCAGATCCGCCAACGCGGCGTGCACGGCATCGTCCGACGTGTCGCGCAATACCGTATTGCCCCGTCCGTCGTACGCCCCCCGTCTGGACTTGAGCATCAACGGCAACCCTAGCGTCGACGCGGCGATGTGGATGGAATTCACGTCCGATATATCGACGTAGGGCGGGAGCGGTATGTCGTGTTTGGAGAAGTATTCCTGTGTGTGTGTGTGTGTGTGTGTGTTCAGTAGTTCGTTTCATATTCGTATTCGTCGTCGTTCGGGAAAGGGCAAGGATGGAAAAATTAAATGGCCGTTCCGCCGGGGTCAATGGAGGGTACTAAAAGGAGACAACTTCGGATAACTATGACGAGAGAAAAGAATACAGTCCGACCCGACCGCTCCCCCCCGCTCCCTCGCGCACCCCCACCAAACAGCGAAAAGGAAAAAAACAACAACAACTCACCTTCTGAGCGTATTTGTCCTGTATGATACGAATGACCCTGCTCGACGGTTGGACGTTAATGCCATCCTTCTCCATATTCATCAATCCATCGACCCCGACGTGTTCGATTTCCATCGTGATCACGTCGCACGGTCCCATATTTGCCAGCTGGCGCAATTTCGCCTCGTCGTATAGGCTTCCGCCCCCCGGCACGCACGATGCCGACCCCACGACCTGGGATGCCGGACAATCGTCGAACGACGACGCCGGGTCGAGGAATCTCATGGTCACGTTGAGACGCGGCGCCTCGAGCGCCATCATCCGACCGAGTTGTCCGCCGCCGACGCATCCCACGATCAACGACGATGGAGATGTCGGCAGAGTCCTGCCGACGGTGGTACTTGGCATCGCGTCGCTTTCGCTGCCGCTCATGGCGTCGTCGTCGTCGTCCGTTGGTTGGTTTGTTCGGTGGTGGCTGTGTGGAGGGTGTTGGGGTAGGTGCGTGGCTGGATTGATTGGGACCGGGCGCGGCCGTGACTGAGGATACGGACAGACACGGACTGTCCGGCCTCTCCATCCATCTTTTCCTATTTTCCCGCCAAAACAAAGTCCAGTTCCAGTAGGTAAGCATAACGGGATGGACTACCACACTATCGTGTATGTTGTACTACCATACGATAACTGCATGCCATATTTGCCCTTTTTTTCACTCTTTCAATCATCTCCAATCCATTCCATCCAGTCTACGAAGGCGGGCGTCTATCGCAGTTTCCGGCCTCCTCGCGTATCTACTTTATTTTTCCTTCGTGTCCTATTGCGATATGGAGTGCTTCGGTGATTCCGACGACGACGATGACGACGACGAATGCGACGACAACCCAGTCGATGGAGGAGGGGATTCCGACTCATTCGATCAACAACAACAACAACAACAACAACGACGGCGACAGCGACGGGACGGATCGTGCGGGGTGTGCAGCTTCCATTCGCACACGGAGATTTCGCTCCTTACCCACGTTCGCAATTCATTGGCGATGATGATGTCGTCGTCGTCGTCGTCGTCGTCGTCGTCGTCGAGCGGTGGCGTATCCCACGACGACGACGTCGACGTCGTCGTCCTCCGCGCCATCGACGACTATTGCTCGACTCGACATTGGATGATGCACGTCGGTCCCGAGAAGGGGAATATACTCGTGGATGCCCTTACGGGCGCGATGATGGCGAAGATGAGGTTGCATCATGCCCCTTCCTCCTCCTCCGACTATCATTGCCCTCCACCCCCTCGTTCCTCGGCGGGGAGGGTCCCGTTCGTGGTCGTGGAATTGGGCACGTATTGCGGATATGCGTCCATATTGATGGGTAGGGCGATGCGACGGACGACGACGGCATCGATATCGTCGTCGTCCTTCCCGTCGTTGGACTGTCGTTTGCATACCGCGGAGATCAACGCCCAATATGCCAACATCGCGAGGGAGATGATACGTTCGAGCGACATGGACGACCTGATTGCCGTACACGACGTCGGGTACGACGGACACGATACGGACCTGACGTCCACTATACGCGATGCCCTCGTCGCCGAGGAGGGGGGGGGAAGGAGGGGGGGGGGGATGCGAAACTCACCTCGCGTCGACGATGCGAATGTCGACGATGACGAACAACAGCGGTCCACGACGTCGACGACGATGATCGACTTCCTCTTCATCGATCACGACAAGGACTCGTACTTATCGGATTTGAACAAACTCGAATCGCTCGGGATGATACGCGTCGGCACGAGGGTCGTGGCCGACAACGTCATATTCGCGAATATCGACGATTATTTGTCGTACGTACGAAATGAAATGGACATGGGCATCGTGATGACAAGGACGGTGCCCTGTCACGTCGAATATTACGGCGGGGATGACGATGACGCTTCATCGTCCGATGATGCGCGGAAATACCAAGATGGGATGGGTGAGTGTTTTCACTGGGAAAAAGCCCTAAATGATGTTTGGCATTTCATGCACTAATTATAACGATTCGTTGTTATGGGCCTCTAATGATTATTTTTGATCTTTGCTTACATGAATAGAAATAACCGACTATTTGAAAGATCCATAGATATCGTGCCAAATTACAGAGTCGGCAGAAAAAATATCGCAAATTCGATGTGATAATCAAACAGACCCTGGGAGGATACTATTATTTTTAATCAATTGCGTTTTTCCTTCAATATCCTCCTAAAATATATATAATTATCTTCAAGGTGGTTGGTGCTAGTCAGCGCGTGGAGGAGGCAGTTGTTGCCACGATTCGTTCGTCCGATATTCATTCTTCTCAATACGCACCTGCGATTAAGGAGAGCCGCTTGCGTACGTCGAAGTCCCCGAGAGAGCGGGACGAGTGGTTTAAGTCGTTCTTTATATTATCATCAACCGACCAACGACGAAACGATCCTATCCATCACTGCCAAGTTACGACTCTCGTCGATGGCGACCTCGCGCATGTCGACGACTCCCCACGGTTCGTAAACCCTCTCGACGTCGCCGCATACCAACGAAACGTCGCATCGACCGCCGTCGCCGCTTCCCCGATCGTCGTCGTCATCCTCACCGCCGTCGTCGGCATTCGTCGAGGGGGGGTAGGCTCCGATCCAGCGCAATAGCACCCTCGCCACGGCGGTGGGCGCCTCGTGATTCGGACAGTGCCCTACGTTCTCGAGCGACACGTACCTCCGCGCGAGCGGTCGCATTTTGCTCACGCCAACACTCTCGGGATACAGCGTCGCGTGCATCCGCTTCGCGATTGCCGGGGTGCACCACGGATCGTCCGCGCCGAAGAGCAGCAGCACGTCCACCTCGAGTCCCCCGAGGGTTCGGTAGAAGTCCACCGACGTCGTCGGCAACGGGGGGTTGTCGTCGACGTCAGAGAAACCGTCCGCCGCCGCCGCCGCCGTCGTCGTCGTTCGTCGTACTTCCGAGGCGGGCGGCGACCACAGTATGGACGCGAATGCAGCGTGTCCGCCATTACTAATCTCCGTGCAGGCGCGTATCTTGGCCCCCAATGTCGATCCCGCAATCGCCCCCGCCGCCGTCGTCGTCGTCGTTATGTCGTCGTCGAAGCCGTCGCGATACGTCCCGTCGTACGCGCTCCCGTGCACGTATGCCGTCTCGAGGTACCATTCGATGACGTCGTCGTTGCGTATGACATCGAAGAGCGCGCCTCCCACCCACCTCGGGAACGGCGGGGGTGGCAACCTCCCGTCCCATCCCGGCAGGTTCAATCCCCATACCGGCGTGGCGTTCAATAACGTCAACGACGATATCAGATGCGGATATCGGTGCGCGATCATCGTGGCCAGGTATCCCCCGACGGAATTCCCGACCAGGTGAACCCCGTCCCCTCCCGTCGCCGCGACGACGACGTCCTCGAGGAAACCGCCGACCTGTTCGAGCCACGTGTCCGCCGAGTATGCCAAATCGCGCTCGTCTTCGGAATTCCCATCGTCGCAATTCGAGGGCCACGACGATCCCTGTCCTAGGTAATCCACGCCGTATATCGAGTATCGTCGTCGCGCGGACGACGGCGACGACGACGACGACGACGGCGACATCGTCGCCTCGTCCCCCCCCGCGAGCACCAGCAACTGTCGCATGAGACGATGCTGGTGGAACGTCCCGACGCCGAAGCCGTTCAGGAGCAATATCGGCACGACGTCCACGCCGTCCTCGACGTCGTCGTCATCCACGACGCTCGCTACCTCGTACGATATCGGGTACACTCCGCGGAACATCCACGTCTTGCGTTCGAGATTCAGTTTCGGGATGACGATTGCGGCGACGTGATCGTCGTAGTCATCGCCATGGTCGATGATCCCATCGTCGTCGTCCTGCTGCGATGAGAAATGCGACAATGCGGGGGGGGGGGGGGGGAGAGATAGGTGAGAGCGAGGGTCGGGGGAGGGGAGGGGGGGGGGGGGGGGGGGGGGGGGGGGGTAGGCATGACGATGACATCTACGCATATCATCCCGAAAGGCCCGACGCCCGGCCATAAACTCACCGTCGCCGTCCTCGTCATCATCCCCCCCGATCGCCGCGCGGATGACGACGAGAACGACAACGTCGAGGGGTGCATCATGTCATCCCCGTGGAGACGACGATTGCCGCGGCCGCGCCAACGTCGGATATGAATCGAACGCTGATTGCATTCGTAGTAGTCGCATTCGTTTATATTTGTCGTCTTCGTCCCCCGTCGTGCGCCGAAGGGACGACATCGCAACCCCCCGAATATCGGACGGGGGGAAGCGGGACAATAGGCCGAGGCGACGACGACTTTGCCTGTCCGATGAGTCGATGGATGGATACCGGCGTGTGATACGCGGGGGTGGCGACGATATGCTCCATTCGAGGCGGTCGTCGGACGTGTAATCGCCGTGGCGACGACGGCGGAGATCGCCAGTGCCGTCGTCGCCCTCATCATCGTTATTATTCTTCGTGGGTTTAATGATTCTCGTTTTTTGGGAGGGCTGCCGGGGGGGGCGAAGGACCTGCCCCGCCGCCAATCTCTTATCCCGCCAAAAATATCCATCTCAATTCAATTTTTTTGACACCCTTGTTCCTCGCAGGCTGGACGATGGACTTCCGTTTTTGGTCGTTTCGTTGGGGATTATCAATATATAAGGGAAAGATCTCACAGTCGGCATGCAATCGGAACTTCTTGTCGGGCGAATCAAAACACATATTCAGCCATGACGATGCGACTCATCCTCGTCTGCGTCGTCGTTTGCATCATCGTCGACGCATCCGCATTCTCAGCAACGTCCCGACGACACACGTTTTCATCGACGCGTATCATTAGCAAATCGCCGTCGTCGGCATACTCTCCTCCGGGCGGTACTACAAGGACGTCGGGCACGGGCGCGGCGTCGTCGTCGTCGTCGTCGTCGTCGTCGGGTGCCATCGTCGACGTGGACGACGTCACGTGTTACGTAACGAACGACGAGGGTATCGCGACCGACGGGGAGAAGCCCCACGTCGTTTGCACATCCGAGCCGGAGGAGTGAGACGCGAGATTCCCCCCGTTCACATGCCACCCGACCGCCATCCTCGTTTTTTGACGCTTTTTTTTCTTTTTTCTGACCGATGTCGTATCTCAATCGCATCTCGTCCGTGCGCCTTTTCCACACCGAAAAAACTAATCAGGTATGCATGGTTCAACGGCGTCGATCCCAAGGCGATGAGGAAGACGGATGGAATCATGGAGGGCGCGGAACAGTGCGTGGAGGTGGAATCCCACAAGGGTAGGCCGGAATGGGAATGCGAGTAGTCGTTAAAAAAAAAAAAAAAAAACCGGGGGTAGTACTCCTTTTTGACGAAGTTATGAGGAGCACCACTTTCAAGAAAAGTGCGGACGGAGAACGGTCCCAAGGATGCATCGAGATGCGATGTGTACAATGATGAAATTCGAATAGGAATAATCGAAAGGGGACAATTACCAGCGCTCTCTACCTAGGCGATCGGAGTTATCGCTTACATCTACATTTCACTCCCACCTTCCTTTCTCTAGTCGGTTGTCTCGTGGTCGTCGACACGGGAGGAAAGACACGACATCAGGAAACAGGGGAGGAGTACGGAGTACCCTCATTCCTTACCACCTATTATTCGCGTATCGCATTCTCGATATACATTATTCACGACTCCTCAGGCGGCTCCTCGGACATTTTTCGTCGTGCGAGGGCCGCGATCCTATCCTTCATATCGTCGGGCAGGCCCGGCCTGAATTTTTGCGAGTCGTTGGAATCGACATCGAACGGATCGTCGTTATACTTGGATCCGCAGGGATCGCCTCCTATGTAACTGACTCCGTAGATGACCGCCGTATTCATGCCTTCGTCGTTACCACCGCCCTTCTCACCGTGCCCCCCCCCCCCCGATGGTCCTACATCGTCATCCGCGTCAGCGAGGCTGGTCGACGGTGGAGGATGGCGAAGGCCCGGTTCGCGTAGGCATGATCGAGAGTGCAGACATTGCGGATGGGGCGGCGACCAAGCTATCAGGCGAACGATGCCTGACAGGAAAATGCATACCGCTGCGGCTGTATTATGATTGCGCATCGCCCTCATCATTCAAACTGCTCAGTTCAGGACGATGGATGGGGTGTTAGTTAGGGTCAGGCCCACGAATTCCTACGTCCATGAGTATTAGCCAACAGCCATCTACAAAAGAGGAGAATAGTAGTGAGGCGAATCAGTGTTGTTCGTGTTTTTTGGGGACCAAGTTTAGGAACGGCGCCTTCCTCGCTCCGAAAGCTCGCACTTCTTTCGAACGCCCCCTCCTTTTGTTCTTTGGCAGTGCGTCCATCCCTTGTACGGTCCGACATAGCAGCGAAGGGATGGATCCCCCGGCCTACGTCGAGGTGGGAGGGGATGACGTCGAGGGCAACGAGGTTTCCAGGATGATTACGATCGGCAACGCGGAGGACGACGACGACGACGACGACGACGACGACGGAATCCATACGTCTCCGAGGAGAATCAAACGCGGTGGCAGGCTATCCGGCACTCCCGTCGTTGTCTTATGCAGCTTCGTCGTCGGGTGCGCGTTCGGCTCGATCGGGGCGTTGCTGGGAGGATATTACATGCGCGTGGAGTCGACGCCGAATAAGTTTGATTGCGAACGGGCGACGGTGTTCGGCATATCGCACGTCGACGAGGACGAGGCTGGTAGTGCCGCGTATGACGATGCGCCCGAGACGATCGGTAGTACGTACGCCACGACCGTCGCGATCGACGAGACGAGTAGTACGTACGCCACGATCGCCGCGACCGAGATTCATGAACCGGAAGACGAATCGACCCAGCCCGAAAGCGAGGCGATTGGCGGGGCCCTTGCCAATGCGTTCGTGGTCCTGGAGGAGAGGAAGCACGATCCGACAGCCTTTACGTAAGAAGACGTGCTATCACGGTTCACGATGTACAGTTTCGTGTTTGATTTCATGGATTGCATCCACCGCGATTTTTTTTTTTTCATGGGTCGCATGCGTCCCCCCCCCAAAAAAGCGAACAATCTCTCTCTCCGACTTATCCATTTCCATTCCCGCTCCCATTCCCCTCACGAACTCCAGGCAAGGTCTATCATATGACGACAACGGAACGGCCATCTTCCAAACAACCGGATTATACGGCCAATCTAAGGTGCAGCGGCTGAACCCTGATACGTTCGACGTGGAGCTCTCCGTCGATATGGATGGCCAATTTTTCGGCGAGGGGTCAACATTTTTCAGGGACGCGGACGGAAATGGTAGACTAATAATGATCACGTGGCAGGAACAGACCGGTTTCATATATGACTCCGAAACCCTCGAGAGGCTGGAGGAATTCAGGTACACGACGACACCGCCGCAACATGAGGGGTGGGGCATAACATACGACGCATCGAAGCGCGAGTTCATCGTTAGCGATGGGTCGAACTTTCTCTACTTCTGGGACAGGGACACATTAGCGGAGAAACGAAAGGTCGCTGTTACGAGAATGATCGACGGGAGGGGTCAAGATCAACTAAACGAGTTGGAGCTCATGGATGGGCTGGTCTGTTGTAACATTTGGTACAGCGACGAAATCATTTGCGTGGACACAACTTCCGGAAAAAGCGTTAGGGAATATGGTAAGACATGATGAGTGAATGCAGACGAGTATTTCGTTCTAGAATAAGTCGTTGTCTCATGTGGTGATTTGCTTTGACACGGCCGTGAAGACTTGTCTTCTCTTTATCCCGAGGGCGAGATCGGCCGGGGAGGCGTTCTCAATGGCATGGCACTCGGCGCGGATCATGTTTTAATAACAGGGAAGAACTGGGATCGAATGTTCAAGGTTGTTTTCTCCGACTGGTCGACACTTTTCGAGTCTTCTGCTAGTGATGAATCCTTGGTAATGGATAGCGGAGACAATGCCACTGTTGTTTATGACGATATCAATGTCAACGAAGATTCAAATGCCGTGTCCTACAATTTCCTTAGAACCACCAAGGGTTCCGAAACGATGCGCCTATTACTGGATGACCTCCTCAGACCGAAACAGATGCAGCAGAACACTGAAAATTTGGACCAAGGGTACTCATCTCTTTTTGGTCCACGTCGTGCGCTTGCACATTTATGGAAGTTAATGGACGATGATGGGCAGATATTATCGTCGTGTCATCCCCTAGCGCATAACTTGGGTCGAGTCGCGTACCAAATCTTCGGAAGTTTGGATGCTGCATACGATGGCATGGTAGGGAGCGAAGATGCACATTTATTGAGACTTTGCAATGCAGCATATCTTCACGGCGTGACAGAATTTCATTTGAGGGATATTCCACTGGATGAGCTGGTAAGCGCCGCTCGCGAGATCGAGTCCAATGTCTGTTCTAAGCTGGGGAATGTCAATTTAGGCACATGGGAGTGTCATCACGGGATAGGACACGGAATAACACAGCGTCATCGTATGGAGGCAGAGAAGGATGTTATCGAAAAGAGCATGCATTCCTGCGAAGAGGTATTCGGTGACAGTGATGGAACAAGTGATTGCGAGAACGGTGTGTGGATGGATCACTTTGCTGTCTCGGGAAATATTTTAGCAATGGAGACCAAGATGATGGCGGCTGATGTGGTGGCGAACGAATTAAAGGGCTCACTCTCGTCTTTAACAGAGAACCAGGATGGGCGTGTCGTGGTAGCGACCCGACTCCCACCCCTGCCGCCTACACTTCAAATATGTCACCTCGGCGATGCGATTGACTGCTTCGCTTATGCAGCTACTGAATATCTACTTGTTCACCCACGCGATTATCTCGGCGCAATGCAGTACTACTGTACCGATCCTTCGGCTAATATTGAATCGGCCGAAGTTAGTCGATGTGTTGACGGTGTAGCTTCTCAATGCGCAAAGGAGAACATGCATGATTTTTCAACTCTAGAGAATCTCTGCCTAACTTTGAACGATCAATACGAAGGCATACGATGCTTTCGAAGTGGTCTACAATACTACCGAACAAGCACCGAGAACCAAAGCCCAAGTGATGCTGGTTTGTGCGACAATTTAACTCGCTACAAATCAGACTGCATCAATGGTTAAGAGCGAATGTTTTTATCATGATGAATTAGAAGATCTGCGGGGCCTCAAATTCCAATATACACACTACAATTTTTGATAAATTCGTCCGCCAAGTTTAAGTGTTCACTATGTTACTACAGTTAAGAATTTTAGGCAATATTATCATGTATGAAACGATTGCGGTTGCTTAGTACTCATGAAATCAATGGCTAAAATCAACATGCTATTAGTAAGCTCAATGACATCGCACTGCGCTTCGGACAATGACTCGGTATTTAGGCATGTGGGTAGATACTATCTGCGCAAGAACAATTTCCATCACATCAAACGCGACTGTTTATCTATTCCTACTGCCTACTAGATGCATCCATCTCTTCCTGGGTTTTGATGTTGTATTTCGCCTTCCACGCTGCTGCCTCCTTTTGTGTAGAATCTAGTTTGTCTTTCAAATTCTGAACGAAAGTGTCCAGCTAATAATTGTAAAAAAAGTTGAAGGATGCCGTTATGATGCGCAAGAGGGGGGACCAACAGGCGAACGAATAATGAGCTGTTAGTGTTTCTTTGGAATATCAGAACAGCGGACATAAATAATCTTACATTTTTTCGATGTTCCTTGACAGTAGGTAATACCTCCCGAACCGTTCGTTCCACCTGAAATACGGAGTCATTGTGTCGAATATACGGAATGACGATCAGATTATCAGCCCACCAAAGCTGAGCCGACTCAGTAGTTACACCTACGCAAAAAACGACATACCAATACTCCACCAACCAGCCTGAATGCACGTCGATCCGGATCGAGCGGTTCTAGAGTTTCCTCGACCAGTCTTATGAGAAGATGGGGAACGATTTCGATACGCAGGGAGAAAAATACAAATCAGAGAAAACTCTTGGAGGTCGCGAGTCGAACAGGATCCCTGTCGCTTTTATCACTTCCGAAATCCAATCCCAACAATATCGTTTCCCCAGACACTGCATCACTACGAGAATAGAAAAACATAAACAACTCGCACAACATACCGATGCTCATTTCTCTCCATGTCAATCTTCGTCAGGTTCTGGACGAGGCCCTGCATCTCCGACTGCATCCGACGGTAGGTGGATAGAATTTCTTGCTCCGTTATTGGAGCGGCATCCGCGGAAGCGTCCGACATGTCTGTTACTATCGGGTAGTTGGCAGTCTAGTGATCCACGTTACTTGGAGTCGATATCCGTGGACTTCATTTCACCGCGTCGTCGCCGGTCTCGTATCGTATCGTATGTAGAGATTTTGACTTTTTCTTCCTTTTTTATCCAAGAAGACGCTTTTTGAGGGCTTGAATCTACGGACAGACGCTTGGTGACGGGCGGACCGATGTGTAGACTTTACTGCACATCGGCTCAAGGCGTTGTGATCATTGCTCCTTGGCTCGGTGAAGGTTGGCAGTACCCACCACGCTGCAATAGCCGACCCTCTTGCCCGGAAGATACGTCAACATAAGGCGGGTGTAATAGTATTAAATCGCACCATCCCGCCATGTCAAAGAAACTAGACGAACATCACGACGGCGTCGACGCCGACGTCGACTGTGACGACGAGGCCGAGGCCGATAACGACGACGGCCACCAGGACGCCCTCGAGATGCTCACTAGCATCCTCCAAAATCAGGGCGCCCTCCAGAGTCAGAATCAATCGCAGCAATCTCGTCAGGTATCCACCTCCCCCGATGCGGCTGCTAAGATCGGGCAGATGATGGAGCATTTGAAAATGGCCGAGCGGGCCAGCGCCGGAGGGGGCGATGGAGAGAGGAAACAGCATGCCTTCTGGGACACTCAGGTAAGTGGGTTGGTTGGTCTTCGATAATTATGTACAATACACTGCTCTCACATGTGACCACTCATTCGCTTCCATATCATGAACATCTCGACAGCCCATGCTCATCAATTCCGACGACCATAACGAAAAATCCAAAAAATCCAAAGCCGGCGGCAACAACAATTGTGACGTCGCGATCGCTGACGATACCAGCCAGCACGGTCCAATCATTCCCGACAAGGATCCGTCGGAACTTCGGCAGGATCCCTACAACATGCCCAAGGGATTCGAGTGGTCCGAAGTCGACATCGCCGACCCGTCCCAGCGCGCGGAGGTGTACGATCTCCTATATCAGAACTACGTCGAGGACGACGGTTGCATGTTCCGATTCGACTATTCGCCCGAATTCCTGATATGGGCGCTAACGCCCCCCGGGTACGTCAAGGGATTCCACCTCGGCGTACGCTCGTCGAAGTCCCATCGCCTAATGGCATTCATCACCGGCGTCCCAGCGACAGTGCGCGTGCACAGCTCCACGAAGGAAATGGTGGAGGTGAATTACCTCTGCGTGCACAAGCGACTCAGGTCGAAGCGCCTCGCGCCGGTATTGATCAAGGAGATTACGCGCAGGGTGAATCATACGGGCGTCTTCCAGGCCGTTTACACCGCGGGCGTCGTACTTCCGGGACACGTCGCGAGCTGTCGTTACTATCACCGCACGCTCGACGCCAAGAAGCTCGTCGAGATTGGGTTCACGAGGCTGCATCCGCGAATGACCATGGCGAGGATGCAGAAGCTGTACAAAGTGCCGGCAACAACGTCGCTTACAACGCTTCGGTCCATGACGCCCGAGGACGTGCCGGCGGCGCACGCTCTCGTGGTGAAGTACCTCGAAAAGTTCAAGCTTAGCGTTGTCTTCAGCGAGGAAGAGTTCGCGCACTGGCTGCTACCACGGGAGGGGGTGGTCAGCTCGTTCGTTAACGTGACGAAGAAGGGGGGGGGAGACAATGGGGAGGAAATCACGGACTTCTGCAGCTACTACCACCTTCACTCGTCGGTTCTTGGCAATCCGAAGCACACGAAACTCCACGCCGCTTACTCGTTTTACAATGTTGCCAACACGGTAGATCTCACGGAGTTGATGAGAGACTGCCTCATCCTGGCGAAGAATGAGGGACACGACGTGTTCAACGCACTTAATTTGATGGAGAACGAAAAGTTTCTCACCGATCTCAAGTTCGGAATGGGAGACGGAAATTTACAGTATTACGTTTACAACTGGCTCTGCCCAACGATGGAACACGCGGACGTCGGCCTTGTTCTATTGTAGAATGATGTGTACGAGAATGACTTGATGGATGAAAGAAATTGCATCCACTATCTACATGGCGTGCCGGTTAGCGTTACTTCTCTAATCATCATAACGACTACTTGTCAAGAGACAACTGTCGATTTTTTTATTATGGGCTAGGGCGTCACTCACTCTAATGTGTCTGCACGCAATGTCGTTTAATTATAATACTGCCTTGATCTCCATCGTGAAAGGCTGTACTCTATTCAGCTCGTAACACAAAAAACCAAAAGTCGTACCTCGGCCATAGAAAAACACCAAGTCCGTCGATCTAAAAGAGAAAAGGAATGAGATTTTTTCTTCCAGGAGGCCAGTCGTCAAAGTTTGCTCGATTGAATTCATTCTGTGCCACACTTCTTCCAGCCAAGTAACTAAACATGCTTGCAAATATCAGGTACGAGTTAAGGTGGTTCGAAACAATCGCTATTCCCAGCCAACCAATCAGTTCGAACAGGTAGTGTGGAGTGGCAACGTAAGCAAATAATCCTCCTCTTGGTGCCATGTATTTGTTCGGCTTAGCGCTTTTGTTGATGCCAGAACGCAGCCTTGCCAGAAGATAGT
Organism: Cyclostephanos invisitatus; assembly: GCA_036939675.1. Classification (NCBI taxonomy): domain Eukaryota; phylum Bacillariophyta; class Thalassiosirophyceae; order Thalassiosirales; family Thalassiosiraceae; genus Cyclostephanos; species Cyclostephanos invisitatus. The sequence continues at coordinate 9,754 of JALLBA010000118.1, read as the reverse complement.
GATGATAAAAGTTGCCTGCAATTCCCAAAGCGAAAAGGGCGACCCCAAAACTTTTTACCGTGATGTTAACATTCATATCCACTGTTCCAGAACCGTAGGCAATCAACAGTGTGACAAGCGTGTAATAAACAGAAATAAAAGCTGGAGTCCCACGAGAAGTACATCCGGAATATTTGTGCAAGAACATAACCTCCAGGCATCGTTTGCAGAAGTGGATGGCAGAGAGAACAGCCGCCAACGATGGTGATGGAACAGGTATTGGGCCGATGGCATCCACGCCAAAGAGTCCAAGTGCCAAGAGCACCACCGATGCGATGAATGCTGGGGTGTAAATTACCATCATTGCAACTCTCGACGACCAAGCAGAGGAATCATGCTTGACATTACTGAACTTGGAATATGGAGTCCGCGTTTCCGGATTTGCCTCTGCCCCGAAAGATGTCACCACCACTAGGATTTGAATGCCAGTGACGATAGAACCGATGGATCCAGGAAATGCTGGCGGAAAGTTGTTCGAAAACATTATTATTTCAAAATTTCTTTGTTCACGACCGCTGGATGAGCAACTATGGAAGTATGAGATAGAGCGAGTTCAGTGTTATTCAATCTGGTGCTCTTAATGTGCCACTGCATAGATCATCGCCATGGTGGTGATGACAGATGTGCGCAGGTGACTCAGCGCGCTGGTGAAAGGTAGAGAATCGGGCTAGAATCAATCTGCGCCATGGTGAACGAGGGTGTGACTCAGCGCGCTGGTGACATTGTTTTATGGGAGTGTGTGTCTGTCCGTCTATTTGTGTTTGAATACCTCGCGGAGTCCCTAATATCACGCGCGCGCCAAAAAATAGAGCACAAACTACAACAACTGATCCAGACGACGCGACCTACGGCCGACGACCGACGACCGACGGCTCCATGATGATGTACGGTACTAGTAGTCGCGAGCCACGAGAAGAGAACGCACCGGTAGGAGCAACAACAATATGGATGTAATCACTATTGACTCGAGCGACGATGACGGAGCCGTATCCGCGATTATCGGCAAAGAGCATTCCGCAATGACGAGCACATTACGCGATGTATTTAACTTTCAATCTGACGACGACGCCAGTTCTATTTCGTCGGACGACGTTTGGAAAACAATTGGACTATCGTCAAGAGCTATAATGGGCGATTCTGGTACCGCAAACGATGACTTAGTCGGAATTTTCCAAATGCGTTGTGCACTTGGTCCGTCGGGAATTGCAGAAGAGTCGCAGCAAGCCGCCCAATTTGAGGACGGCTCAGTCTCTTCATGTGACCTTGGTTTCAACGGAACGCAATTCATCCCATCATACGATTCCGATGAAAGCTCTGTTTCCTCCGCAGATTCTATTTGGGATAAGCCAGGACTTCCGCCAAGATTGAAACGAAATAGCGTTGCTGCTCCACGTAAAGATCTCCCATCGGTCTCCGTCAAGATTCCTGTTTCAAAAAGTGATCGGGTGAGAAAAAGCGAGAACGCTTCAAATGAACGTGCTGATTCATTGCCACCAGAAGTCCCGTTGCCGGTAGATGGAGCATGGAGGATCGTTCTATTGATGGACCATCGGGAGTTTGGATGCGCGAACAATTTTCTACATACCGTTGAACAGAGAATCAACAAACAGTTCGGGGGGAAATTTGCAGAAATCACGACGCTGCCCTCAGCGGATTACATGTTCGTATCGCGCCTGATTTCGAATGCAACCGGAGAGGTCATTGATGAACGAGTATTAGATATGGTCATTGAGCGAAAGAATGTCAAAGACGTTTGTCAGTGTCTTATTTCAGGTAGCAAGAGTAAGTGTCACCCGTTCCAGGCGAGGAGTCTCGTTTTACGTCGTTCAAGTAAAACTTTTCCTCATGAAAAATTGCACTTCCACAATAGAGTACAAGCCATTGTCCTTCTTTGAGGCACAAATGTACAAATTACAGCATTGCGGCATTTCGAAGAAGTTGTTTCTCATGGAAGGGGACGAAGATAACACGAAAAATATCTTTGCGGGCGCCAAGTCGAACATGGAGAAGGAGAGAAGGCTAAAAAGGGTAAAGACTCTTCGGTGAGTTCGTGTTCGAATATATTTTAGACTCTTTGTTCGATTGTAATCTCATGGGGATATTAAACTCGGATGCAGATTGCAGCTAGAAAACGGCGAATTTGACGGAGTTGATTTAATTTGTACGAGGAATCGATATGATACCGTCGCGTTCTTGATTCAGCAGTTAGAAATCTTTCAAAAATCTTTCAACCCCATGCGACCCCCAACGAAGACTATGGAACAGTTGAAACTTCATATCAATGACCAAATGAAGGCGCCAACATTTCTTGAGTACCTACGTCTGAGATCACAATCGAGAATCGGTGATGTAAAAGCAATGAAGGTAAGAAACTTCTTGATTGCTTGTTTGCTCCGTGGCCTGCAAGCACATACTATCCAATTCACCATTCGTCTCAGGTCATCATGGATCCAACACTTCATTGGGACAAGACTTTTGTTTCGCCAAGTTCAACCAGGAAGACTAAGTCTTCTTTGAATGATAGGGCAACCTTTTGGCCCGCCACGTCTACTAATATGAAAGATAGAGCGTGCATCAATCCATATAGAATTACATCGAAGCAACCATCTGCGATAACAAATAAGATCTCCAGGAGAAAAAAAAATTACCTACATAGCTCCAAGTGTGGTGTATGCTTTGTATGTATTGATATTTGGTGTACGTATACACATGCACCGTCATTGCAACTACTATTGTCGAATGTACTCATCTAATTTTTGCTCATGCCTACGTAATTGAAAGTGGAGAAAGACATTATACCATGTAGTAGGGTGGCTACATGCGGCGCAATTTTTCACAAGTCGTGCTTGAAAGGTGATACCTCTCAAGGTGTATGGGATGGATGCATCAAATGCAATTCGGAAACACAATTTTCAACAGAATTCAGAGAAGGAGGAGTGGCCAACAACCTCTACGGAAATCGAAATTCTGCATTTGGTGACAATTTCAACGATCAATGCAGCCCACTCGATGAAGGCCTGTCAGACTTGGCTAAGAGAAGTGCTCCCGTAATAGTGTTGGATTCCGACGACGAAAAGAAATAAACGACGAGGAGCAACCTTTTACCGAAGCCATCGCATTCGATGCACTGTCTATACGTCTGTACGTCCAAATAGTTATTTAATTCCCCCCATATCGGCGGCAGGATCATAGTCATTCGACCCGTTCGTGTCCCCCCCCTCGTGTGCGCAACGAAAATTTCTTTTCGCAGTGCATGTCCCCGAGCTCTCCACCGGAATCACGAACCCCCAGGTACTTCGGAACGAAGTTCCGCGTCGAATATGCATATAAAATGATCGACCGACGCCATCCAATTTCCTTTTATTTTCATCCCATCCCGGAAATCCAATCCATTAAACGAGTTTTCGCTGCATCCTCCACTCGCATCATCGCGAGCATGCCATGAGCCTCTTCGGCGATCGCGATAATCGGACGAAGAGACTGTATGGATGGCGACTAAAAGCGGGGAACGAAGCGCCCGCCCGATGTCGGTCGTCTCAGCATCCTTCCCCGGGGGCGAGTGTCATCGTCACACGGGTCGCCTCTCTCAACCGATGAGCTGCTTTAGCTCCCTCTCCCTCCTATCGCGCATATCCCACTCGACATCTATCCTGCGCCTCAACTCGATCGACCTCGCCCTCTCATACGCCATCGTGCCAAATTTCACGTACACGTCGCTCGCCTCGAGGAAGTCCACGAAGAGGGCGTATTTCCCCGTCGTGGCCATGCGGCCGCGAATGCGATGTACCGACGGACAATTCGCCTCGGGACAATACGTGTTCTGTATCTCGACCATGACGACGTCGATCGATATCACATCGAAGTCGATGGTATCCAACACGAGTAGCTCCGCTCCCTCCACGTCCAGCGATAGGAAGGATATGTTACCGCCCGGTCCGAACACGTTGAGTAGGACGGACGTGAGGGGTCCGCATGGCACGGTTATCGCGTCTTTACCCTCGTACGATTTGGCATGTCCCACAATACCGTTGTTGGATAAGGGGTAATCGTAAAATTTCGCCACGTCACCCTCGTTCGCGCACGTGGGGGAGAAGCTTAGCTTGACCGCCCTCGGTCGATTCCTAATCACGGCATCATACGATGCCGATTGTCCCTCGATCAACAGTCCATCCCAACCGAGACATATGTCGAAGAATCTCGTGTTGGATTCCGATCGTCCGTCGAACGCCCCGAGTTCGACGTACGTTCCATATGGCAAAGGCGATTCGTCGATGGACGAGGGCGAGAACGGCACCGTCGTATCCTTGAAGAGGTCGTATATGATCTTATCCTCGTGAAAACGCGACCTGATTTGTCCATCGATGGGGTTCGTATCGTCGTCGAAAAGAATATGTGGGAAATATCAAATCAGGAGAGAGAGAGGGAGGGGGGGGGGGGGGGGGTAAGAAGTAAGATCGCGTGAGCGAGCGAGGAGGGGAAGCGAAAAAAGAAGAAGACCCCGATAGGAGGTTGTCTCTCCTCACCTATCGGATTTCGACAGCGTGAAGAAATCGAAGAAATCCGGACGTTTCCCGCACGACGGATCCGACGACGTCCAATTTCGATGCGACGGGGATGGCAATACGCCTTTGTATTTGTCGGAATAACGTTCCGAGAATATCTCGTCGCCCACGTACGGCACTGCCGGCCCTCGTCGTCGAGATGATCGTTCCGGGGGAAGTTGACGACGAATATCGTCAATAAAGCCCCCGCCGATGCCTCCGCGCATCGCCCCTTGCGACGGTCGTTCCATCCGCAGTTCATCCCCCCCCCGGCTCCATCGTCGTCGCTGCAACAATGCGGGAGGAGAATGGGAGGATGACGGCGTCGTCGTATCGTCGAGTAAGCGCCAGTAATGGGCGTAGAGCGTCGGGGCGAGCGCCAATGCCTCGAATGCGACCAACGCAAGTAGGAATAGGAGCTTGCGTCGACTACCATTGCCGCGCTTGGTGCTCGAGGCGTCGGCCGACGAGGAGGGGGCGATGTTCATTATTTCCCAAGTCCACGCCCGCGCCGTGTCCATCCTCTTCAATTATTTCGTCGCGAGTGTATCATGACTGCAATTTTTCGCGTAACGATGATACGTACGATGAGACAACTTCACCAGCGTCTAGTTAGTCACTCCGGTCAAGATCAGCATCAGAAAATTTAGCAACGTTATGGGGAACGTTTTCGGCGTGTCGAATCTAATAAAAGACAGATAAAAGTGGCAGGTCTGCAACAGACAGACGTTGCCGACTCGATCGTAGTTTCACCGAACGCTGATCTCCGGCCGATATCGCCATGTTTCTCTTTTGCTGCATGATGCTTTTGCTGCGTGATAACGATGCCGCACGCCGCCGCATTCCGCATTCGGCCCGAGCGCAAGTTATGTCATGAACTCCGACACCAGTAAGGCGGGGGTGACTCCGCCAATCGCTACCAACGACGATGCCGCGTCGAGGCCGCCGGCCCCAACTCGGCAATGCTCGTCACCCAGCCATGACAAAGGAAGTACACGGCCAATTTCACCAACGAAGCGTCGTTGCGAATCCCGGCATCCTCGACTGTCCGCCCATGACGAGCATGGCATGGCATCCATCGCCAGTGCCGCCGCCGGCGCCTCCGATGATGGTGACGACGAAGATGAAGACGACGACGACGACGACCTCCGCCGAAAGCCAATGACCGACGACGTCGCATTTGACCCACTTGGTGTGATTTCTCAACAACAACCAGAGACCGTGCAACCGTCCAACGCCGCCCCGGATATCGCCTGAGGGGAAGGGCAAGAATACTTTGTTTATCATGGGCTGCATGGTGAATATATTCCGGAGGATGTGACTCACGTCAGAGTCCAAGCGTCTGTCAGGGCGATTATGGATGGGGCATTCCATTGGTGCGAATCGCTACAACAAATTGTGATCCCCAACGCCGTCAAGACGATTAAGGATATGTCTTCAATTGCTTTACCTTGACGACTGTGACTCTCGGCGATGGACTGGAAGAGATTGTGACGATGTCATTTATTTTTTGCAAATCGCTACGAAGCGTCGCCATACCCACCGCCGTCAAGAAGATTGAGTGGAGGGCATTCTGTAATTGTACGGGGTTGACAACAGTTACTCTCGGCGATGGGCTTTAGGAGATAGGGATTGAGGTATTCATGCTTTGCACACCGGTAGAACAATTTTTTATTCCCAACGCCGTCAGGAAGATTAAGGCTAGTGCATTTCAGCAGTGCTCTAGGTTGACAACTGAGACTCTGGGCGATGGGCTGGAGGAGATTGGGGGAGGCGACATTTTACCGTTGCGAATCGCTACGAAGCATGCCATACCCGACGCCGTTAAGACTATTGAGAGGGAAGCATTCAAGGAGTGCGATGGGCTGGATGAGATAGGGGTGTGGGTATTCATGTTTTGCAGATCGATGCAATAAATCGTGATCCCCAACGCCGTCAAGATGATTAAATATCAGGGTGTTGCTCAAGGCGACTGTGACTCTGGGCGATGGGCTGGAGGAGATTGGGGAACAGGCATTGTACGAATGCGTATTTCTAGAGGAGATCATCATACCCGACTCCGTCAAGGTGATCAAGGAAGAGGCATTTAGTTACTGCACGGGATTAACGACTGTCACTCTTGGCGATGGACTGGAGGAGATTGGGAAGGAGGCATTTGTGATGTGCACATTGCTAGAACGCATTGTGATTTCCCCCGCCGTCAAGACAATAAGTGCTTGCGCATTCCAAAACTGCTCAAATCCAACGAGTGAGGTTCTGCGACGAAATTGAAAAGTTTGTGTCCTGCGAGGCAATTCAAGAGTGGTGGAATCAGGGTGTACATGAAAAATCTCTGAGTACGTATTGCTTCTTAGTCCGATGCAGCATTCCAGCGCGTTTATCGGGTCTTGCCCTGGTAAGCAACTGGCAGGACAGCATAGACAAAATGCTGAGAAGCAATCCTACCATCTCCACCGAAGATATGAATGCGTATTTTGATGCCATCGATTCCAAGCTTTCTGTCTATGAAAATGTGTTGAATGAAGCTCCCATGATGTTCCCAGATCAATTCGTCTTAATTGATGGTATTGTCCTGAATATTCTATCATTTCTCTAACTTGTGGAGATGATGACCGGATGTTTTGGATGTAAGAGAATTGCTGATAATTTGTTGACGCTCACAAACGACGTTTTATTAAAATGACAACCTTTCGTTTTAATAATTTGACTGTTGTTCTTCTTCCCTTTCCCTAAATGGGGCCGCCGCCTTGTTTGCGTCATACATCCCCCGTAACACGCTACCACCACCGCCGTAGTCAATATTTATTCTATCTTTTGTCTCTGTCGGCTCGTGATTGTACCGCCGTTTAGTCCGATTCGCCCTCTGTGGCAAGCGTTGGCCTCATTTTTAGCGCTTCGTTATCCTTTTTCAATAGAAAGCGGTAAGTATAGTAGGGCTGAGAGAATAGTGGGACGATTGTATGCAGAGGCGAGGCAGAGTGTGCTCACAATGTCAAACTAAGTCTTATACTAAAATTCACGTTAAGAGAAGTATCATGTTATTTTTGTACTGCTTATTGAAATCGTCACTCTACTCCATGCCGCTCAAGCTAGAGAACACAGAGCTGGTCAGGTATCGAAACTCGGCATCCGTTATGCCCAATTGCAAAATCGACGGCAGCAGTATGATACCGACGTCGGTCGACATTTCGTCATCGGGAAGTACATTGGCAATCAAGATCGTGGTCAGGCCCCTCCACATCTTGGCGCCCAAGTTCGCGGCCGGCACGGTCGGATCGAACGTCCCGACGAGGTCCGCGAGTCGTCGCTCGACGCACTTCAGATCAATGTCCTCGAAAGCGTCATGGCCAGTCGCCCTCCACGCCCTTATCAATTCGGATAGGGAACGAGGGACGTGCATTTTCAACATGCTCATCATGCCCGCGCGACGGGATGCGCCGATATCGACATTGTTCCTCGTGAGGGATCTCGCGTCAGGATCGCCATTTTCCACGACGTGCGACGACGGATCGACCATCGGGGGTGTATGTCGATCTTCGCGCCCGCCCCGACGATAGTCGAGTATCAACTCGACGGTGGCGGGCGTCGTCCATCGCGATAGCAGTTCCCATACCACGCGGAACGAGCGCAGATCGCCGGGCCGTGGCGCGAACCGATTGACGTCGTCGTAGGTCGTCGCAGCAGACATCGACGAAATTGAAGGCATGTCGAATAGACCCATCATCCCCCCTCCCTCTCCCCCGTTATCATCATCCCCCAATTCCGCGAGCAGGTCCGATAGTCCCAATTCCCTGAGGATTTCCTCGTCGTGCTCGCCATCCCCGATTGCGGAGGAGTCATCGTCGGAATTTTCGTTTCCGGCATCCTCGTCGTCATCATCGTCATCATCATCGTCGTAATCGTCGTCGTCTCCTAAGGCGGCGATACGCCCACGGCCGAGTCTATCCCTGACGGTAGTGGAGTGTGCGTCGTCATCGTGCACGTCGTCACTATACTCGCAGAAACCGACCCGACGTCCATCCTCCCCCAATACCCCCACTGCCATCATTTTCGTCATGGCTCTTTCCTTCGACGCGGCCGTCGTCGGACCATCGTCTTCGTCGTCCCCGATGGACGACGATGGCAACGACGATGGCAGAATGGTCGTCGTCCCCCCCCCCCGCCGAGGAGATACGGCGTACCGCCCGACGACGCCCCATCTCCTCCGTCCGACATGACAAGCAGGCCCATGGGGGGGACGATATATTCGTGGTCCGCCCCACGTCGCGATCGCGATATTCGTCCATCGACCTCCCCCGTTCGGACGTCCCCCTTCGTCCACGACGACGCCGACGACGCCGATGACGACGGCTCACTGATCGTCCTACCTCCCCCTCCTTCTACTACCCCCCCAACCCCCCCCCCGGCATTCGCCATCCCATCCCCCCTCGCTAGGTCGTTAAGTTCCTTCGCCATCCTGACCATATCCGCCAACGATCGCCTCGGTGCTGGTTGTGGTGGCAAACTCGACGAGGACGGTTCATTCCCACTTCCACTTTGCGATGCCAAAGACGACGATGACAATGACGATGACGATGACGATGACGATGACGATGACGATGACGATGACGATGACGACGACGACGACGACGAGGATGAGGATGGATCGTTAGAGGACGGTGACGGTCCGGTCGAATAGCGCGGTCTATGACGGAGTATCCCCCCCGGGGGCGCGGTAACGGCGGTCATGGGATGATGGTAAGGGAGATGTCGACATTCCAACATTATTTGCCAAGGGGTTTCTGTCCGTCACACCTCCTTTTTGTTCAGTTCGCCAAAAATTTAATCCTCTGAGCGCGCCATATTTACATTGAACCACTCATTTCCTTTTTCTCCTTTTTGAAACTCTTTTTCATTTGAATCCAGTCATATCTCTACCACTGAGGAAGAGATAAACCCGCCAACCAAACCTCCTTACACACCGACCCCATTTCACCACCCGCCGCCATGATGCCAGACGATGAGACACCGACGACGGTGCAGTCCACAATGACCGCCGTCGCGATGACAACGACGACGACCATCGTGCGCTTCCTCCATGATTAGGGGCTGTATTGTTAAAAATTTTTAAAAATAAATTTCACCAAAATTAAAATTTAAAGTGTGGAATCAATAGATGAGAGGGTGCTGAGTAA
>JALLBA010000117.1:0-28639 GCA_036939675.1 Cyclostephanos invisitatus | reverse complement strand
TTTTCCACACATGGTAAAAGTGTTAGATTTTTAAAATGATGCATTCACACCGCCTTCTCATTGATTTCACTCGCCTCATTCTCGGCCCCCAAACCCCCACCATTGTTGTTGTCGTTCCCCTCCTCAGAAGGGTTTGTCATTCCCCTCATCATATCGTCCTCCTTGAGCTGTTTCAATGACTCCCACTCCTCATCCGTGAAATCAAGAACTGCTGCAACTGCGTTCGTCTTCTGCATCGCTGCATCCCTACCAAGGTAGGTATCCACCATGTCAATCTCCATGTCAGCTATCCTTTTCAGCTCCACCTCGTCCTCTTCCATCCACTCCACTAGCGCAGGTGGAGGTGTGTTGCTCATGCGTATCTCCCTCCACTTTGCAGGCATAGAGACTTGAATGCCCATGCTGGTACGTCCCCTTTCACCCCGCACTTCAAAGGCGACATGCCCTGAAGATTTGCCTTGACATATTTCCAAATTGTGGCAGCAGGCGGCCCCACGCCATCGAACTCCTTCCTCGCCTTCTCCGCTATCTTGTACGAAGATAAACCATCTGGCTTTTTTGATTCGCGGGCATACCACAATGTCGCCCTCTTCAGTGCTTGCTTTGAGAAGTCCGACATCGCAAGCTTATTGACGCGATGCTTCTGCATCGCCCGTGGGTTCCTCCGTGTCAATTTTGGCTTTGGCTTTAACCTCGGTGATTGCCTACTTCCGAGAGTTGTTGGGGTGGATGCATGTGTGGTGGGAGTTTTGGATCGGGTGTTCTTGCTGGGACTGTCGGACGACCCAGTAATTGGGGACACAGACGACGCCGGCGATGACGTGCCGATTCGAAGGGGGGGGGGGACTTCTTCTTCTTCTTGAGTGCCACATTCCATGCTCGGCGGACCGCCATCTGCTTCGTCGTGTTCGAACTCTCCTTGTTGGAGTATTTGCATGCCCGCATCGCCTGAGGCACTCGATGCTGGGCACTTCAATAAGTACGCGATGGTGCGCGCAATGCGCTTGCAGTCGCATCCCCGCACTCCAGACATGTTAAGGAACCATTTGGTCAATGGTATTCAACGATATGCCGTCGAGGGACCAGCAATCGACGATCTAACATGCATGCATGGAATATTTTTGCACTTTTTCGAGGGCTGATAGTACACTGTAAACTCGAAGTTGGACACGAAGACATCATTGTCAGAAGATAGGGGTGTCATACATCAAACGAATCGGAAGGGGCTCCTTAAAACGACTTAACAATGAATGAACGATTTAACAATTAATTCACTAACTGTAGTCGTCGCGACAAAAAAAAGTGTTAGAAAAGCACCCGGCGCGTGATTGGGGTTATTCGTAGACACCGCTTCACAATTCGTGAATCGATTCTTTTTCAAGGTTCTCGCGGGTGCAATTTATTGACTCTTATCGTCATCTGACAACGTCATCTTGAGCGCTCTTCATTGAAAACAATCACGTTTTACTGTGAAGCGGGAAAGGGGATGCGGATGTTTTGCTCGATGATCGGACGGCATGCCGTCGTCGTCCTCGTTTACCTCCTCGTCGCCGCCCCTCCGAACTCTTTAGCGGATCAGTTCTTTCGCGGAAGCCGCCGCCAGCGTGGCGCCATCGATGGCTGTGCGTCCTTCGCCACGGAGAAGTCGTGCGTCAACGGAGGCGAGGGGTGCGATTGGCATCTGACCATCGGATGCACTCCCTCGTCGGCGTCGAGTGTGGGTGATGGCGACGACGGCGACGGGGGGGGGATGAAAGTTTCGCGAAATCTCCAGACCACACCGAAACCGACGACGAGGAAGCCCACCACGCGACGTCCGAACACGAGGAAGCCCACCACCCGACGTCCGAATACGAAAGCACCCACCACAATAAAACCGACAAACGTTCCAACCTCTGTAAGTCATTTTCATTAGTCATTTTCATTTGTAATCGTATCGTTCGCGCTTAAACCTAATTGAACTACAATACTGGATCAAAAATTAGACAACCAAGCCTACTTCGATGCCAGCGACTCAGACTCCCTCGTCACTGCCTACGACGCTAAACCCATCTTCAAATCCCACGACAACGGTGAGACAGTGCAATGATTCGCTTTGACGTGGCCATGCGACCGAGTTGTTGTGCATGTCTGTGGTCTCTACATTTTATCATCTCCTCCCCACATCTTTGATTTTGTGCAGCCGTCTGCCACTCCGAGCTCCGTCCCAACGCCGACGGCGTCCCCATCAAATAGTCCAACGAATTCACCCACGACATCCCCGCCATCTACAAGTCCAACCACACCTCCATCAACTAGTCCCACGGCATCGCCGACAACATCTACTCAATCAAATACACCCACCGCAACAGCACCCACATCAACTCCTACAGATAGTCCCTCGGCATCGCCAACAACATATATCCTATCAAATCCACCCACCACAACCGCGCCCACATCATCTCCGTCGGATAGTACCTCGGCTTCGCCAACAACATCTAGCCCGTCAAATACGCCCACGACAACCGCACCCACATCAACTCCGTCGGATAGTCCCACGGCATCACCAACATCATCTAGCCCATCAAATTCACCCACAACAGCCGAACCCACCACAACCAAACCCACTGCTGCNATCACCAACATCATCTAGCCCATCAAATTCACCCACAACAGCCGAACCCACCACAACCAAACCCACTGCTGCATTCGTTATGGGCGATCTGAAGGTCAGTCTCACAAATCTTGGCATCAAGGTGTGCACGGGGATGTCAGCAAGGGTCATTGCCAAGGCTGATCAGACTGTGAAGTTCGCGAGTGGAAGCAGCTCGACCTTGAATTTTCATTCCATGGCTGATGCGGCGGACATTTTCCCGATTGACAATGGCTACGTATATGTAAGCAACTCCGAAGTTGATTCGAGTGGCGGAGGAGTGTCCGGATTGTATTTTGACAATGACGGTAACATCATGGATTATAAGAGACTGCTGTCGGGTACCTCAAGAAACTGTGGAGGGGGGCGCACACCTTGGGGTACGTGGATCACCTGCGAGGAGTACGCGTCTGGACAATGTTGGCAAGTTGGTAAGTGCCATGTAATGAGTTTGTCCTGGATCATTTTCACTTGATGAATCTGAATTGTTCATGTCTCTCAAATCCGTTCGATTGAACATCGTAAAATAGATCCGAAGGATCAAACACCGTCAGCAGTTACTAAGCTTGGCGGGGGAGGTGGGAACTATGAGTCTGCGGCCGTCGACAATCGGAACTCATCCAAGCCCATCTTCTTTGTCACTGAAGACTCCAGTGCAGGAGCACTACGAAGGTATACTCCACCCGATGGTAATCCCGTCGGTTGGAGTAGTCTAACAGCTACCGGAGGCACCACGACGTACTTGAAGTTTATAAATGCTACCCATTTCACATGGACAACGATCAAAGCAGAGGCACAGACATCTCAGTCTACATACTATCCAAACCTCGAGGGAATCGATTTCTACAATGGTCACCTTTACTTTGTATCAAAAACTAAGCTGAAACTGTTTACTCTCGACCTGGATAATGGTGTATACACATCTTCAGCAACGAATAATTGGGGCAACCCTATGGCTGGTGGTGGAGCCTTCAACTCCCAACCCGATCAGATCGTTCGCAATGGAGATTACCTCTATTTTACCGAGGACGGCGGGTCAACGGCCGGAGTCTATGCTACCCATACATCGACCGGTGCAAAGTATGCCGTCTTTGAGGCGATGTCCAATTTATACAGTAGCGATGAAACTACAGGACTTGCCTTTAGTCCCGACGGGAAGAGAATGTACGCTGCTTTTCAGGATTGCGCCTACTTGGGCTTGTGCACGACCACACTAAATTGTGGATGTCTACTAGAGTTCACTCGCGTGGATGGCAAATCCTTCGATGGGTCCAAACTGGATATCAAATATCACGCTCCGGATGCATCAGCGACATTGTTTTCGTGAACAAACAGTGTCATGAATAGGAAAGANTATCAAATATCACGCTCCGGATGCATCAGCGACATTGTTTTCGTGAACAAACAGTGTCATGAATAGGAAAGAGCATATCACCCCTTTTTATGGCGTCTTCGATCGCAGTCAGAATGTTTTGTCTTGGTTGCATATTAATTGCATGTTATGAATCTCAAAATAAATTGTGTCTTCACGGAATTGTAGCATGTCGTATCTTCGGACCTATAATGTATATACATCGATCATAGTTGATGTATGTATTCTTGTCTCCTACAGTGAGGTGATAGACTGGGTGATTATATTTCAAGACATAATTGAGTTCGGTACTCAACAGGATTTTGGACCGGTGTGTTTCTTCGGATCTGGTATGGGTCACGATTTGATCAGTCGGGAGGTCTATGTTTGCATCAGCGTATTTCGCATCAGACAAATGTGGAATTATAAATATATCTACAGGTATTTACAGGTACCTTTGTTTGCTGTCATACTTACTTTCGATTACGGTCATATGACCCATTAATCATCATCGGCACGCTGTGTTTTCATCGTCAACGACAGAGCATTGCACGCATCGTTGATAAAGCCCATATGATAGTACTGTGGATCTGATAGCACCCACCAAGTTCTGTATCCAATCACTGCGCAGAATGTTATGTTCTAACTTCGGCAGCAGCTTTGGAATAAGACTTCTCCTCGTCGCAGGCAGGTCAGTAACGATTGTCTAAAACACTTTTGTGTTTAACAGACATCCAAAAAAATTATTGACTGAATACTTTGGCGGTTAATAAAAATTCAAAGGATTGATAGACTATATTGAAACAATATGAATCTAGGTTTATAACATAGAAACCTGACATTCGACATAGAGATGATATCTTGTACCAGTCTCTCGATCAGGTTAAACATGAACAGGACTATTTTTCCAAAAGAGTTGAGGTGACTCATTGATCCCGTGTCCTCGCGAGTGGCAGATTAACTACCTTCCTTGAAAGATATCATCCGAAGAAAGGTATAAGATTCACTCATAAACTAACGACAGAAACGACCCTTTCCCCATCATCATGCCATCTGCTTATACTCGTTCTTCGAGTCCATACCCGTCATCTCGTTCTCCATGACGTCCCCTGACGTGCCCCCCCGCTGCGCGTCGCACAGCTCCCGATCCTCGTAACAGCCGCCGGCCAATCCGCCGAACATTTTCATCCTCCTGTCGAGCGCGCCCTTCAGCGGGTGGTACTGCTCCTTGGATCGACGTCGCGATCCGACGACCATGGCGGCGATGGCGATAGCCAACGCCGATGCGGCGGCGATTAACATCCAGAATCCGAGGGTGCCGGGGGCGAGCATTTGGGAGGACGATTTGGTGTGACCGTCCCCGCCCCACTCATCTTATTTGACGAGAGAATCACACGTTGTTCAAACCAACGAAGGGGGGAGACAAGGGGCGATGATATTCAGCAGGCGTGCGACATGACGTAACCGAGGGTATGAACGTCAAGAATGACCCTGCAGTATTGCTTACCTGCATCACTTCCATCACCTTCCCATCCACCACCACCACCTCCTCCTCCACCTCCTCCTCCACCCCCACCCCCGCCTCCTCCACCACCACCGCCTAGAATCGCAACGACGAAGAAATTCGATGGAAAGGTCAGGCATGGAATCCCAGGTCTATTAGAAAAGTACGCACGCCCCCTCAATGATGATACTCACCACCTCCTCCACCCCCGCCGCCACCACCATGATGGTGCTGACAGTGGGGAGGCTGATGGCTGCTGTCCGGGGGCGGGCAGGGCGGGTGTACTTTAATATTTAACGGGGAGGGGGGAGGGGGGGATAAGGAAAAAAGGCGATACATTCGCGGTGTGTGTGAGCGAGATATGAGAGGAAGACGACGGGGGGATGGATGTGGCCGACGACAGAACACGACGCATGGACGAGGGGTCGGATACGGGTAAACGGGAAACGGGGGGGGGGGGAGCCTTTTTCAACACTCACTGAACTGCAGCACGATGCTCCACCAGCTCAATTCTCTCCTCCTACGATCGTCCCCGACGGTTTCATCGCGCGGAGCGTACGACGACGACGCGACGTCGTGCTGTTGTGCGTCGGCCCGCACCGACGACGACGACGACGAGATCAGGGACGAGGATGTTCTTTCCTCCCCCCCGTCAACGACGCCGAGGGCCACCGCTGGGTGGCCTACGGCGACGAGGGAGGCGAAAATTACGGCGATGGTGCGATAGGTGCGTAGCCTCGCCATGGTCGTGGTGCTTTGAATACACAATCTGCTGAAGGTCCCTTGTCGCTCCCGGTAATTGGTAATTCCGCACCACGAGCCAAACACCCAAATCCTCGGGATTTTCGTTTGATTACAACAAAACCATTGAGAGAAAAGAACCAAAACGAGAGTTTCTCCCTCCCCCGAAAAGCAACGACCGAATTTGCCGTTCAAATCACTCATGGGCTCATCTTTTCTCGCTCCGTTGTAGATGAACGACTTTATGAACGATTCAAATCCAACGAAATTGCTCATACTGATTCCGGGTGGAGTGGAAAACAAGAATCGACTTTCCCAGTAGTTTCATCTTCCCCCCCACAAAAGTCCCTTCTTTCCCAACTTTCTTTCATCCCCACTTCATATTATGGTACTACACTCACACATCATCCATCATCTTTCATCATGCGTCGATACACATCACTCCTCATCATCGCTTTAGCTCTCGCAAGCGCCACCTCGGTGATCGCTAAGGAAGAGGAAGCGGCCGTGACTGACGTAGGAACGGCGGTAGAGGAACCGGCGGAGGAAGTGGCGACGGAGGTGGAGGAACCGGCGAAGGAAGAGGAAGAGGGTAAGGAGGAGGGGGAGCCAGTAGCGGAGGTAGAGGAACCGGCGAAGGAGGAGGAGGCGCCAGCGGTGGAGGTAGAGGAAGAGGCGGAGGGAGATGAGGAGCCAGTTGTGGAGGTAGAGGAGGAGGCGAAGGAGGAGGAGGAACCGGCGAAGGAGGTAGAGGAAGTGGCAAAGGAAGATGAGGAACCGGCGAAGGAGGAAGAACCGGCGAAGGAGGAGGAGGAAAAGGACGACGAGAAACCGGCGAAAGAAGAGGAAGTAGCCACTGAGGAGGAACCGGCGAAAGAAGAGGAAGCAGCCAAGGAGGAGGAAAAGGGGGCGGTTAAAGGCAACAACAGTACGACAAGCGAAGGAGCTTTCAGTGGTGCGTCGGGGCATCCCATGATTGGCGCTGCCGCACTCGCCATGGTGACCACCGGAGCGATGGGCGTCATGATTTTTTGAGGAATTTTTACTAAAAGACGAGGGAAATATGGGAATACGGTTGGAAGAGATTGGACAGGGTTGTCAGCGCAACGAAACAATACCAAGACGTTTTTACTTGCTGATTAATTGACGAAATTCACCCCCTCAGCGTTCTTGCATCCATCACCGAGAATTTGTCAAAGCAGCTTTTCGTTAGCTGTTTTCCTCTCTGCAGCTGATACAATCGAAACTTCTTGGCTGTTTTAAGTTCTAAGCACTGTTGTTTTTGTATCCTACTAAAAGAAACTAGTAGGCCCCAACATGATGTAGGCGTTTCGATAATTGCAATGATGCAGACACTTTTTCGTCTGCAATTTCTCTCGTTCACAAGTCTTTTAAGAACGCGTTTCTGCATTCAAAAACATGCACTTTGTCGAGGTAAGGTTGAATGCTACTATGATCATGCCATGGCGAAGTTACAGCTGGCGTAAACGATCCTATCATATCCATAGTACACTATTTACACTCGTGTTAATCTATTGGTGAGAGCTGTTTATGTCCCGAAAATGATCCATTGAACAAGCCGACTATCTCAGAGCTGCCATTGCTCCACGAATTCTTGCATATTTTGACGACCTCAAAGAGCTTGATGCGCTGAGTGCTGCTAACTTATCCGTGTCTCTTTTCGATCTCCCCATTCGACGCTGCTCTACCAGTACTGTCTTGACGTGATCCTTGCGTTCTTGCGCTACCATGTAAGGCGAATTGCGTAAGACTAGATGCTCAATGCCTGTTACCTCTTCGATCGATACAACATTATTCTTGAGTAAGTCCAAGACAGATGACTCGTCGGAATCCCCTGACGGGGTCGACGGCACAAGCCTCTTGATCCGCACAGCCTCAATCAGAGTAGACCTTTGAAAGAACTTGTAGTCTTCCTTCGAGAAGGACTTCGCATGAGAGTATTGCTCGTCGAGGTGGTACAATTGCATGGTCGAATATTCCGAGATGGTCACTCGTGGTCTTGGACGCAGCGTTTTGGGCATGTTTGTTGTCCAATCTCTTGTTTCCACGGAAAACCCTGACATGTGAGACCCCCCACGATGTACATCCACTTGAGCAGCAATGGCTTTCATTATTTCAAGTTGAGCTGTTTTGGTTTGAATATTATGACATGAAATGGATGTAAACTTAACGGAAAAATATACAGCCTTCGGGTCCTCTTGTCTACGTGGCAAGATTGTCCGTGATGGGATCTATTTTCATGGTTCTTTGTTTGAGATGAAAGTTCTCATCCATTCACTACTACTGCGACTCCTATTTTTTAGAATATCGTATGCTGGGGTTTAAGAACCAATTGTGGGTTGTGACAGCTAAATCATTCGCATGTTAAGTAACCGCCCGCCCCAACCCAGCTCAATTGTACGTCTGAAACAAGGGCTATGCTAAGTTTCATGAGACGACCTAAGGATGAAATAAACGCTAACTTTTGCGCTGAACTTTATGGTTGCATCGGGGGTTTCTGGAAACGGCCGCTCAGCGCCGCAATTTAATTTATCCTAGTTTTTATATCTAACAGTTTTAGTGTCTGGTTCTTAAACCCCGTTGATTCTTAAACCCCGGCCTATGCGGTATGTTTTAGAGATAGGAACATAATATGCACAACATTACTCTGTCACATCTCTATCGCTCCAATACAACGAACGTGCGGAAGCATCCTGCATATCATATCACGCTATCCATGCTAATAACCCTATTGGTAAAAGGCCTATTTAAAATCCGAATACAGGCCCAACATGGTATATACCTATATACAATCTACCTAAGAGGGTTATCCCTCAGCCCGCCTCTGAAATAAATCTACCTACGTCACGCTGGGTATTTTTCCAGGCAATGGTCCCCAAGAACTCACCCCGATTCCTCGACTACCGCCGAAGCCCGCTGCCGTTGGACGTCGCGCTCTCCTTCGCCGTTTCTATCCCGACGACGCAAACGACGACGGCGACGATGGGAGTCGTCCGCGTTCGCGACGTCGTCGGGACGTCGCCGCGCGAGCTCGTCCTCTCGGGCGGTGTCCGCGTGAATGGCATCGTCGAAATGTCACGTCATCGCCTCGTGAGTAGGGATGACGATTTCATCGAGGTCCTGATGAATATGGGGATGCCGTCGAGGTGGTCCGAGGCGTCTTGCTGGGTCGGCGTTGCGATTTCCGCGCCGCGATACTTCGTGTGTTACAAGCCGCGAGGGGTGATATGCTCGGCCGGTCGGAACGTTGGCATCGACAGACCGGACTCGGTCCTGATCTCCGAATGGCTCGAGGACGTCGTCGTATCATCCCCCTCGAGTTCGTCTGATAATGGTGGTGGCGGGACCATGAAGAAATGCATGATGTCGATGAAAACCGTTGGCAGGCTCGACGAGGAATCGGAGGGACTCCTCCTCCTGACGGACGATGGGTCATTCTCGCGGCTGCTGTGCGATCCGATATTCGGACTTGAGAAGACGTATCGCGTCATCATGAGAGGCACGAACATCCAAGGCGTATCGATGATGATCGCTGGTCAATGCGACGACGAGGATGATAATCGTCGTCGTATCACGGAGGCTGTATCCGACATGATCCGCCGCGGCCAATCGACGGTGCCGCATTTCACGTACGAGTCATGCCGCGTCCTCGACGTTGGCAGGCTCCCCACGCAGCATCCCTCCGATGATAGTTATTATACCCTCGTGGACCTGACGTTGCGCGAGGGGAAGAGGCACGCGGTTCGAAGGATCGTCAAGAATGCCACCGCCACCATAGACGGCTGGGGTGGCATCGGCGGAATGATGCGATTATGCTACTTGTCGAGGATGGCGGTGGAGGGCCTCCAGTACGGCGTGATCAGGCCAGAATCGTTAGTCAAGGCAAAAGAGATGGGTTTCTTGCCGGAGGACGGGGACTGGCATCGGAGGGGGAGGTGCCGACGGGGATGTTGGTACCCCACAATGACGACGAACATTCAATGTTGCTCCATCGTGGACAAATAGTGGAACTGAGTGACCCCGATGTCGACAGAATATGTTCATTAAGGAGTAGTAAAGGCTACGTCTAGCATTATTTTCTTAGCCTGGTAGTCTTGCATCGACTCTCAGGTGAAATCTCTTCCATCGGATTGATGGGGTGCTGGGATCGTTCTGGGCGATTCGATGCCCTCGACCTCGTCTTCCACGTCAGTGTCACCCTCATCGCTGATCCGATCTTGCTCATCGGATAGGTGGAGGGCCAGGATCGCCCCGTTGATCGCATGATACAATGAATCGGTATGAGGTGGATCATCGCCCTCTACCTCGTCTTCCACATCGGTACCACTCTCCTCGCCAGTGTAGATGTCGGAGGATCTTCCATGTCCCTCCGGCGAATCATTACCCTCTACCTCATCCACATCGGTGCTACTCTCATCGCCAATGTCGACGTTGAATGATCTGCCCTGACCATCCGAAGGATCATCGATCGCTGCCTCGTCTTCCACATCGCTGCCGCTCTCATCACCAATTTCGTAGTCATATGATCTCCCCCGTCCCTCCAATTCATGGTCCGTCGCGATATCATTCCGCGGCTCGACATTACGATTGGGTTTACGATGGAAGGCAAATTCAACCCCGATTGCTTTTGGTTGACTTTCGGTTCCGTCATCGTATATGTCGTCAAAATATTCAGCTTGGTCATCAAAATAGTCATCTTGATGATTCGAATTTCTATCTGAAGAATCAAATGACTTGTGTGATTTCTTCCACAACTCATGGCGGTCGAGGGCCATCCTCCAAGTTTTCTCTGTAGACTCCGTAGAGGATATGTTCTTTTCGTGCACCTTTTGCCTGCGAAAAACAAACACGAAAAAACCAAGCAGGCCAACGGCAAATGTGCTGAATAAAATGGCAATTATCATGGTGGTGTTGGTCCCACTCTCGTTTTGTTCTTGCAGAGCAGCGGAGGAAGTGGGGAACGTAATGCTTGATTTTAATTCATCACCGTAAATCATCTTCTTGATGTTTGTACTCTCATACGTGCCCGAGATCGTGTCCATGCGTATCAAAAAGAGGAGTTCGTCCCTGATTTCGAATAACAGAGCATCGGCGGTCATCATTTCGACTCTAATTTTCAGACTTCCCATAATTTTATAGCACACAGTTGGAATATCCGTTTGTGCAACATTGATTGAGCAGGGAACTGCAAATGACAAACGAGAGTAAGAAATAAAATTCTATAGGGGGAAAATACAGCTAGAGTAAAATCTGCTCACCGTTCATCGGTAAGTCAGTAGGAGCACTTTCTATAGCTGTCACATACTTCAAAGCAAAATTCAGATTGCCGCTTAAATTGCGCAGCATCCTCGAGGACCTGCTGCAGTGAAGCTGGTCGGCAATACTGTTCAACATAGCGCCTTTTACTTCTTCAAAGGCATCATCTTTCGAAACAGTAGGAACACTGTGCACTTCATACCAGAACATGAGGTCTAGAGATTTTGTGTCGGCTACATTGAACGCACTTGGTAAGATGCCACATAGAAGCACTGTTGGCGGTTGTTCAGCCACCGATACTTCGCTTCCTGGCTGACCAACAGCTGATGCGCCGGTTGACATCTCTTGCTGACCAGTGGCTGATGCTTCGGCAGATGTCTCTGGCTGGCTAGCGCCTGGTGATTCAGGAAAACCTGGTGAAGATCCAGGACTGTAAGGCGTTGGATATTCAGGCAAACCTGGTATAGATGCAGAATTGTCGGGCGTTGGGGATTCTGGAAAACCTGGTGAATTGTATGGTGTTGGATATGTTACTGGAGTTAATGGCACCCCCTGATCAACTTGCGAATCTTCAACCTCCTCTGGGTAAAATCCAGGTTCTCCGCAACTCAATTCGGGATTCAGAAGTTTTTTATTGGTGATGTCGAGCAAAGGAGTTGACAAATCGTCCATTACATCTCCGGACAGCTCCCAAATAATGAACCCTGCTAGATTGTTTTCTTGGGCATATTGCACCTTTGCGCAAATCGCATTTTCGTTATCAAATGAAACGAATCCCCCGTCATCAAAATACGCATATTGCGTCCAAGTCTTTTTGTCCCATACGCTTGTCATACCTGAAAGCTTGGGGACTATATTGAAGTATTGAGGCGATCCATCATCCACGCCCCAAGCTAATAAATCGGCAGTTCCACTATTCAAAAGTTAATCGCAGGCAACAATATTGTGAGAACCAACCATCAATCATGAAACACACAGATGAAAACAAAGCTACCTGTGAGTTTGGTTCAAACCCGTAGCCACGGCGACGGAGCGCCCGTAGAAAGGCAGCCCTATGTTGATCTTCTCACGTGTGCCACCACCATCAAGCCAGTTCTTAACGCAATTGTGCACGTCGAAGTCAGCTTCGCCCCATCCTTGGTCGTACAGAGGAGCGTTGGTACCAGATGTCTCTGACCATGCACCGTGGAAATCTTTTCCCGGCACATTTAGTTAGAAGTTAGGATCGAAGAATATATACGTATCAGAGAATACGCAAATGTATAAGAACTCACCGTACGTCATCAAGTTAAGTTGGGATAAGGTGCTAGCGACATGCGCAATGTCCATATTTGCGATGTTATCAGGCCCGCAGGGAAGCGCCGCAGTCAATCCATAGAACTTTCCCGTCTGCGCTCCGAGCTCGTCAAGCTTGGCACGAACATCATTAAGGAGGAGCTTGAAGTTGTCCCTGTCTTCGGGGGTACCCGAGTGATCGACATACCCAGGATACTCCCAGTCGATATCGATGCCTATTCAGACGGGGAAGAATGATGTGAGGTTTTGAGACGATCAACGGCCAAAGTCAAGAACGACGACGAAATCTGGAATCCTCCCTTACCATCGAAATCGTACTCCACGATGAGATTCACACAGTTCTGGGCGAAATTCGCCCTCGACGACTCATCGGCCGCCATCGTCGGGAAGGCATCGCTGAGCGTCCACCCTCCAAGACTAGGATATATCTCCGCCCCGGCCGCCTTGACGAGATGTATCAATCCCTTCTCCTCGAAGTGGTGATTGCACGCCTTCACCGTCGGACTGTCCCACGAGCAGCGCTTTTCCAACCCCTCGGCCGGATTCCAATTGTAAGGACCGAAAAGGACGATGGGATCGGCCCAGCTGTCCGTACCCCACACGGCTCCGGTGATGTCGGTTTGGAAGAAGGCGAAATTAACTACGAATGTATGGCAGCCGAGAAGCAAGACGTGAACGTGAGCAAGAATGATCGATCGGCCCCTTTGGTGAAGAAAAAAAAGAGGACATCCACTCACCCCTTTGTAATTTCGTAAAGTCCATGTTCTCGGGCGCCGCCTTGCCGCTCCTGTCGTACCACTGCCATGACTTTTAGGCGAAGCAGTTTGTGCAGAGAAGATGCATGAGACTGAGCAAACGAAATTTGCACATGTGCGCAAATCAGAGACCGCTGTATCAACGAGCGAAGAATGACCGACTCACCGCGTAGTAACCGACGATCGTCTTGCCGTGACTACTACCCCCGGAGGGTGGGTTGTTGACAACGTTCCCCACGCTCGGTGACGACGGCACGGTCGCCGGCGCCGTGATCGATTCCGATGATGTCGAAATGGTATTGGGAGCGGTAAAATCGGCCACCGGTGGATTGGTGGGGGACGGAACGACGGCGGTATCATCGGCCACCGGTGGATTGGTGGTAGACGGTACGACGTAGTTCGGATCTCGTTCGATTTTCACCTCCGCGCAATTCCTAGGGAAGGGGGATGTATCCATCGAGAATGGCGATGCATCGGGGGATTCGTTTGGTTTTTTTCAGACGCGTTCATTCGAAATCGGCATGTATCGCACTGGGTATACGTAGACGGGGGAAAGGGAAGAACAATATCTCACCAGAACTGCTCCGGAACGCCCGTGCCGTCATCGCTCACAGCCTCGCACATCATGGAGGACGGGATAGGCCATCCGTCCGGCCAGGTATACGACTCGTATCCCTCGTGTATGCAGCTGTTCGCCGTGAGATAATACCTGCGTGATCGTAAAGGTGAAGGGAGGTGAACGCGATTCGTAATCGAACGGTGAGTCCAATGGTCCATCATCACAATTTACCACACTCGAACGTACGACCAACCCGTCCGCCCCCACCACCAACCATCCCCACCACCGTCCCTCTAGGTAGGGGACTCACCATTGTATCAAGACCAGATCGCCATACAAATCCGATGGCAATTGCATCATGAACGACAAATCCATCACCACCTGACTCGAGTACGTATCCGGGACGTAATCCTCGTCTCCCACATTCGGCGGACGGGGCGGCACGTACGCCCTGTTTGGGAAATTCGGATCGTAATTCGCGCCGTGCAGCAGGTCGTTGACGAACGTCAAGGGATACTCATCGAAGCATTCCTGGGTGGGTACTTCCCCGGGCGATATCGGACATCCCTTGAAGACGAAATGTCCCCCGTGTACCGCCGTCAACGAAACATTTACAGTGATGACCTGTCCCTGACTGTACGTCTCCTGTATCGCGGGGGCCATGTCCCCCGATAGCGCATTCCTCGGGGTGTCGTAATTCCTGGAGTTGGTGAGTCCGCAACGCGCGAGCGTGCCGCCCAAATTGAGACAGTGGGGACAGGATTCCGGCTCGGGATCGAGTTCCGTCTGTGGCCACCACACGGTATCCTCGTACGCGCGTAGGTTACGAGAACGGGGCGATACGAGGTAGCCGTGAGCGTTCGCCGTCATGTATCGACGTGGCATCGTCGCGATGACGAGCAGTAGTAGGAGCGCCGGCGTTGGCCGCCACCGCGTCGACGAGGCGGAGGCGGAGGCGGAGGCGGAGGAGGGAGCGGTCCGGATCGAGGGGGGGAGGTTCGCCCCATTCGTCAACGTCGTCATCGTCGGGGTGCGGGGACGAATGTAGCTGTTGGGGGATGGCGGATGATCAGAGGTGCGGCGACACGAGGCTATCAAAAAATAGAATAATGGGCATCGATTGGGTTGGTACGAGACGGTTTCATCGGGGCGCTTTGTGTGCATCAAAATCGTGTATCACGCACACGACCGTCGACGATGGAAAATAATAAATTCTGAAGGGGGAATGACTTGATATGCGGCTATGTATGGTGTAAGTATGTAGATACGGCTGACCATGTCAAATCTCCAGGAGGTACGATACGATAAGCTGGATTGGCAAGCTGAAGCCAAGTTAAACGGATCAAGGACGGACCATGGAGCGAGGGCTGATGAGCTTGTGATAGTTTGTTGTGATGTAAGCTATTCTACGATACTCCTCGCGTGTTACGTATGCAGAGAAGTAATAAGACACGAAAGTCACTAATAGTAAAGTAACGTGGGATAAGTACAACAGCCTTCTCTTGTATTTCGCATCGAAGCAGGAACGGGCTCACACGTCCGTCGGCCCCCGCCCCGCCCCGCCTTCCGCCTTGGCAAGGCTCGACCTCGACACCACGATATTCGATATATTGTTACATGGGAGTAGCATTCGTCCCGCATCCCAAATAAATAATACCCACTATGGCATCGGCGGTCCTGGCGTCGTCGTCGTCGACGACGTCGACATCGGGCGGTCCGCGATATTCGTCGTCGTCGGCGGCCTCCATCTCATCGCGCAACTCGACGAGGTCCCACAAGTCGTCGACGTCGTCGTCCTCCACGTCCCACCCATCCGCGAATGCCCGCCAGGTCACCGCGGCCGAACCTCGTCCCCCGGCCTCCTCCATCGCATCCGCATCGACATCGTCGGTCCGATCGTCGCCGCGCGGATGCCCCGTCGGCGTCGGCGTCGGCGTCGGCGTCGTGGGCGGCGGCGTCGGTCCATCGTCGACGACTAGGTCGATGATGACGACGACATCGTCGATTCGATCCTCGAGAACGCAGTCCTCGACGACGTCGTCGATTTCATCCCGGGCGCCTCCCGCGCCTCCCGTCGGATCATTTTCCGTCACGTGCGCATCGTCATCGACGAGCGGGGGGCGGTCGAATGCGTCGATATCCTCGGCCGCATCGTCCGCGGTCGCATCGCACGGATCGTCGAGGGTGTCGACGTCGTCGTCGATTCCTCCGGACGATGCGACGATGTCGACGGTGGGGGCATCCGTGAGTTATCATGCACACGATGACGCGTGCGTCGTGTTGTCCTTGTATCTATTCCCACTCTTCTCTCTCGTTCTTTTTTTTTTTTTTTTCGAGCTAACATATATTTTACATCTTTCCCTTTCTCTTACTCCCTCATCGATTACTGCGATATTTTTCATTATTCTTCCTCGGGGGATGGGCGGGGTGGGGGGGTCGATGAAAACAACCAACACACAAAATAACGACGAACGTATCATGTCGAGAAGAACGTTCGTAAAACGAAGGACGCGAGTGCGATACCCGACGACGTACCCTCCCTCACACGCGCATTGGAACGGGAGGTACGTCGTATGAACGAGTCGTCGTCGTCGTCGTCGGGAGGCGGGAAGATGCATCCGTCGAACGACGAATACCTGGCGAATCTGCACGTTAGACGATCCGAACTATTGCTCGAATTGGGCGCGTACGTCGCATCGGCCCGCGATGCGAGGTCGGCGTTGGATCGCTCGAGGCACGCTCGATCGTCGTCGTCGTCGTCGTCGTCGTCGTCGAAGCCGTATCATCGATCGTCGTCGTCGTCGTCGTCGAACGAACGAGGCGGCGCCGGCACGACGGCGACCGCCACGCGCGCGCGCGCGCTCTGTGCCCTCGGTCGTTCCCTACTGGGATGCGGCAAGGACATCGACGAGATCGGCGTCGCGTTCGAGGAATCGTCGAGCGCGGCGCGGTGGGTACTCGACGACATATCGGACGATCCCGCCGAATACGACGATCGCGACGCAACATCGACGAGGGCGATGTTGAGGGACGTCGTATCGAAATCCGCGGGGGGGACGTCGACTTTGAGGCAATATCGGGCGTTGCGTTCGAGACTCGCGAGGGATCACGATGGTAGTAGTAGCGGTCGTCGGGGGGCGGGGGGAGGGGGGGGGGGAGATGACTTATTCGACGCGTACGACATGGCGTTATCGATATCCCCCGGCGATGTCGGATTGCACGTATCGAAGGTCGAATGCCTAATGCGTAATCGTCGATGGCACGACGTCGCCAATCACTGCGAGAGGTATGCCGCCAATTCGACGAGGTGGGAGGGGATGTTCGGTCGCGGGGACCTGATCGACGTACATCCGCTATTGGGCACGTCCCACCCCCCCCTCGGGAGAGCGTACGCCGAGTCCATGAGGGAGAATATGCCCGCATTGGTCGAGTTACGATCGGATTTCTTCGCCGAGGGTGGTAACGACGACGATGTGGCCGTGGTGCCGCCTCACCTCAGGACGCTCGGTCCTAGGGCTGCGCGCGACGCCGTGTTCCGCATGCCGCACGACCTCCTACATCACTACCTCCGTGCTTTGCGACTGGAGGAGCGTTACGACGTCGCGAATGCGGCCTGTCGGGCCCTGTTGGACTACGTCGATCGAACGAACGTCGTCGTCGGGAATAAGGACGACGCTCGATCGATTACCGATCGCCTACGCGTCGAATACGACAAGCTCGAACGCACGACGAAGCTGAAGGACGAGGCGAACGCGCTCTTTCGTGACGGTAAACACGATCGCGCGTTGGCACTGTACGGTGATGTCCTATCGATCGATGCCGACGACGGCGGGAGGCGCGCGAGTCCCGTAAGGTCCATACTAAGGCAGTCGTCGAAGTCCGTTACGACAACGTCCGCCGTTGCCAATACGGCAGGGGGGAAGCTCCACGCGGTGTTGCATTCCAACCGATCCGCCTGCCTCTTGGCGATTGGCAAGCACGACGAGGCGATTAGGGAGTCGTCTTACGCGATCGAGATACACCCGACGTACATGAAGGCGATGTCGCGACGTGCGAAGTGCCATGCATCCATCGGTCAACTCGAGCTGGCGCGCGCCGATTATGGGAGGTACGTGGCACTCGTCGAGGAGGCCATGCGGCAGCGCGGGTATCCGCGTCCGTATCACGGCTCGGCGTGCCACTTCGACGTGCCCTCGAATGTGTCCATGTCGCAATTGGAGGCTGTCAAACGCGAGATGAATTCCTTGGTCGGTGAACGACCGCCCGTAACTGAAATCAAAGCTCGGAAGAGGACGGGAACTCGAAGGATCAAGAGGACCGGGAAGGAAAGGCGACGAAAGCTTTGGTGGAAGAAGCCAAGTGGATGGTGGTGCTGTAAAAACGACGTCCGTTCTCAGGTGGTGGCACAACCGTCGCACCAACCACCCGCGACAAACGACGACCAGAGACGACGAAAGGTTACATTTTCGGCCCCAAGCGTATCGTCGATCCCACCGCACTGGATCCCACCACCCCAATCGTTTCCGCCCACACGGCCCAATGATAACACGAATCCAACCCTGGCCAACCTGAGGCCGGCGTTCGACCGCCCCCTCGATCCCCCCAGCGCCATCGACCCAGGCGTTGATTATTATGCAGTCCTGGGGCTCACCCTCGATGCGTCCGAACCGGACATCAAGCGGGCCTATCACGCCCTCGCCAAGATGTATCACCCCGACCGAAACAAATCCGTAGAGTCGATTGCTCTATTTCAGGATATTTCCTTGGCCCACACCATCTTGGCGGACACTAAGGGAAAGAAGAGGGAATACGATAAGGCACGAAAGGGATTGCTGGACCCTTGAACGATAAGTGCGTGAACACGATTACGAGTTTGAGCATATTAATGTAGAACGGGTAACGGTAGATGGAGAACCACCATCCCAAATTGTATTTAGGTATCACCCCGTCCGTTATGACTCCTCAAGTAGATAATACCACAAAAAATGAAGCGATATGGCATCTCGCACATCCCAAAACTAAAGTAAGAATGGCTCATTTCCAAAGCTTTTCATATGTTCTGATGACGATGTGATACACCTCACCCCTAACACATTCATTGATTTTCCTCGTCGTCTCGTCACGCCATCCATGGTGACATTTTCCGACAGCCCATCCTCCCACTCCCCCATCTTTTGCCGCCGTGACAACTCCTCTTTCTAGCCCACCAAACGACATCAAACTTCCGCGCCTACTTTTGTCCCTCTTCCCTATCGCCACCCCCCTTACCAGTTCCCGGGAATTGATCGCTCGGCGACGCCATGCCCGGTGCGAGCTGCAACGTGAAGGCGTTCATGCCGGCGTATCCCACGAATATGATGATCGTCATGAATTGACTCCCCACGCGCAGTCTCATCATCTTCTGCGACTTCTTCGGATCGCGATTGTAGAATGAGTGTATCCCCGAGCCGAGGAAGTACGCGGTGACGAGGCACCCTATTGGGACGAGGGGTTCGGCTTTGAACTGTAGAGGTTTTTTTTCGTTTCGCCGTTGTCGCCGTTGGGTCAGGGATAAATGGATTCGATAATATATCGGCAATATCTCAGTATTAACAACACACCTTGCGATACAGCTTCTCCTCGAACGTTTCCTGTCTAATTAGCTGGGGCATGGGAGCCGGGGGAACGATAGGAGAAATGGAATTTTTCAGCATCAGCCGTTGATCCACCGACATTTCACCACCCGGCTCGAATGATGACGATTCGCCGCCCCTGCTCGGGAGGGAATCGCATGTCGTGGTCGACCGTGTGCTTTGCTTGGCTCCCATCAGTTCAGGTGTTTGCAAATACTCTGGTGTGGTTTTCCATCTGAAGTTGTTGCCGGACTTCGTTCCTTCGCCACGCCGCCAGCCTGGGTGGATGAGGTCTGACTCCTCGCCTTCTTCTTAAGTACTTTCTCCTCGTTGAGAGCGTAAGTACTCTGAAACTTCTAGTGAGGAATTCGTATTTGCAATCATCCAACGTAGGTAGTTAGGTACTTTCTGGGGATTCCGCCACTCTCGCTCCCCTTCCGACGTCGACATAAAATAAAAAGGCTTTCATCATTGCACTAGAGCGGAACGGCATCAATCTTCCTGCGCAGCATCTTAATCTACCCTTATCATCTTTTCTGATAGTGTGCTGTGAGAACGTGGTGGGGCTGGAGGCAGCGTCGTACTTAGCCCAAGAGGAACCGAAATTTCGTTTGGTCGTTTGTCATTGTCATTGCGCTGGAGAATCAAACGCGAATCGTCTGACGGACCCGGCATTTATAACGGCGTTCTTCGGTCAGAATCGTAGGAAGGTCCTCGTTTCGTGCCGCGATGGACAGATACGAACTGAAGGAAGAGCTCGGCGATGGATCCTTCGGCCGTGTCGTGAAGGCCCAGCATAAGGAAACTGGTAATGTCGTGAGTAAGAAATGATATCACCGCTCTCGTGATAATAAAAACGAAGGGGGAAATCCACATGCGTTGTTCGAATCGCTCCATCAACAGGTAGCTATTAAGCACATCAAATGCAAGATCATGTCTTGGAATGCGATTGTGAATTTGAGGGAAGTACAAAGCCTACAGATATTGTCCCATCCCAACATCGTGCGAATGACGGAAGTTATCCTAGAGAGGTGAGAGAACTTATCAGAGATATGCGTCCTCTATTGTACTTTTTCTCTCTGACAGGATCATGACCTCGTGTTTCTAATAGGGACGAAGACTTGTACTTCGCGTTCGAATATATGGCTGGTGGTTCACTACACGACTTGACGAAGGCATGCATAGAAGATATGGGTTGTAAAAAGCCCAAAAGATTAACAAATGATCAGATAAGAATCTTTGGGCGTCAAATCTTATCCGCACTCTCATATATGCACGGCGAAGGATTCGTACATCGCGACATAAAGGTGAGATCCACCAAACACTGAAAATGACGGTAATCATTCATATTATAACTCAAACAACTGCTGTGGTCAAAAGCCGGAAAACATTCTGCTGAACGAGAGCAGAACTGCTTGCAAGGTGGCAGACTTCGGCCTCGCTCGAGAGGTACAGGGGGTTGGTATGACGTATTATGTAAGCACGAGGTGGTACAGAGCACCGGAGGTGATCCTCCGCTGTGCCTATGGAAAGCCAGTCGACGTCTTTGCGACCGGCCTGATACTTGCAGAGCTCTGCTGTCTACGGCCTCTCTTACCAGGAACCACCGAAATTGATCAAATCAGCAAGATGGTGAAATTGTTCGGACCGCCAACAGAATGGGAGGAGGGCGCAGCAAGGATGAAGCAGCTGAACTTTAGACTCGTTAATACTGCTGAGTCCACGCAAATTGAATGGGTGGAATCCGTTATAACATCGGCTGTGCCTAGACATTTGATAAGGCAAATGCTTTCATGGAATCCGGATTCACGGCCCAGCGCGGAAAGTGCCCTTCAACGTGAATATTTCCAATCATCACGTGACACAAAAAAATCAAATGACACTTCATCTCACACAGAGATTGACCAATCTAAGTCGAATATCGGGGATCGTGCGAAACAAGTTCCAGAGACAACTGACGCTGAGCCGACATGGCATGGGATACTTCGCGATGATTTTGCCATCGATCAAAGCGTCTCTAATCCTGTTATTGGCAAGAGCAATGCAAACTCGTTACTGAGCCTTCCTGGGACGAACCAGCTAGAAGACAACGAATTTTCTCAATATTTAAATGCTATATCCACTACACATAGAAAGGTAGTGCACAACCAACAGTCCGGCAGTAGGAGCAAGCCATCAGGGAATCAGTGTCGGCGATTCTATTTTGAAAGCAAGCCGAACTCTGCTGTCGCACCAAGACTGACTCAGCATGGCGGCTCCGACCAATCAACTTCGAGTGCAGCAGGTGTCATTGATGGATTGCCTTTTGAGAGGGGCGCTAGAAGACCGACATCATATAGAAGAGTCGCCCGCGACAAGCGTACAGCGGAAAGGCCTCAATGGCTACTATCAAATCAAAGCATTGGTGAACGGGCAATGGAGGTCAGCATCACTCGGACAATACATGTGAATGAACTGAACCCGAATAATTTGGTTGAATGTCGGGATGATCTCATAGAGTGCAACTGGGGATAGATTTACTTTTCAGCATCTGTGTGAATGATGCCTCGATAGAGTTATGTCAAAAGTGCAATACAAAGGTTTTGTTTCGCCCTCACCGCTGTTAAATACTATTCTGTAATGCCATCTGGTTGCTTTATACTGGGTGACTGAGTCTGTGCTTCCAAAGCTGACGCCCCTATATTTTTATGATTTGTTCGAACAGATCCAACGACGATTTGATTCTTTCGGCCCGAAATGGCATGGCTTGGGCATAGTTGTTTTTGGAATGCTACCAGCCGCCCTAGGTACTTATGCTTCCCCCTCTTCACTCTCTCTTGTATTAAAAACCACTGTGTGAGGTCAGCAAACCTACCAGCCACTCTTTTGATGCACCTCAAGATCTATCTTTTTTTTAGGTAGAACAATGTAGTGGTCAAACTAATGTCAACTATTAGAAAAGTTGGGGTAATATTTGAGCTATGCTACTTACCACCTGCAAGAGCCGGGGTGTCAACAGTGAAAGTAGTATAGTTTCTTCCTCCTTGGCAATTAATAGGTATCT
The DNA here is from genome assembly GCA_036939675.1 of Cyclostephanos invisitatus. Taxonomy (NCBI): domain Eukaryota; phylum Bacillariophyta; class Thalassiosirophyceae; order Thalassiosirales; family Thalassiosiraceae; genus Cyclostephanos; species Cyclostephanos invisitatus. The sequence goes on along the minus strand of JALLBA010000117.1, from coordinate 5,869 downwards.
CTGGAGTCAATGCACATGTCACAACCAAGAGGGATGACGCTCAAGAACAAGTTAAACCTTTTTCTAAAGAAGAAAAGGTAAGTAAGGTGGCAGGATTTGAGCCGAATCCAAATTTCTTCTACCCATCCTCGGCATATGAATCATAGCAATCATCTTGCTGTTGAGCATAGTGGGATTGAATCGAGTTAGCTGGGGATGGACAGATGCCTCGGAAGAGCCAGACATCCCCCCTTGGGGAGGCAAGATTGCAAGTAGTGCGATGTCGAGTCGGAGTAACATGCGGTGACAAGAGGACAAAGCAATAGGGTAAGCGCATGAGCGCACTTTTAATTAATTATCTAGCATTACAATGTCATGTGCTTATCATCCTCATGGATGTCTTCTCAACATAATTAATTAAAAGGCCAGAGCGGCGATGAGCGCCAAAGAAGAACGGATGAGTCAGCAGGCAGCGGCAGGCCGGGGAGGCGGCCGCGGCGACTTCAGGAAGCCGAAGTATTTCTGGCGACCGGCGGCGGCGGAGCTCCCCGGAAAAGCATACGTGTCGACGGTCCAAGGGATCAAACAATTCACGTTCAACACTGGCCACAACAGTCACGTGGCACAGTTTACAGAGTCACATTTGAAAGTGGCAAACTTCATCCAACGGAGTGGAATGGAAGAGGGCTACCTGGTTGCGGAAACGATCGGCACAGGAACTGCTCAATCTATCGGACTGCCCATGCCGGTAGACCCGAATGCTGCAGATGCAAAGGATCTGGAGACAATAAGGACGGAGATGGTAAAGACAGTGGCAAAGTGGCGACAGAAGCTTGAAGAGTCCATCAGGAAGGGATACGCAACCATCAATGAGCAGTGTTTGCAGCAAGTCAAGGACAAACTGGAGGGAATGGAGAACTGGGAAACGACGCAGAGCAAGCAGCTACTGCACGAGGTGATCAATAAGATCAAGAGGATTTGTGTGGGTTTCGATGACCACAAGCAGGGTGTGTTCAACCTGGTTCAATCGTTAAAGACACTTTTTATATACACGCAGACCAAGAAGGAGACGGTCGAGGCGTACGGAAGGAACTTTAGGAGCCTTTGGAAAATAGTTGAAGCATTTGGAGGATCACCGGGACTGCATAAGGGGTTGATAGATAGCGTGCTCAAGGAGAAAAAGATCACCTCACCAATGCCCGATCAGAGAAAGGACGTCAAGGAATCAACATGCGAGGCAGTGAAAGCGGCGCTGCTGATCAGCGGAGCCGACAAGCGCAAGTTCGGGAAGCTCAAGGACAAGCTAGCAAATGACTTTTTGCTCGGGACAAATCACTATTCCGACACATACGGCAAGGCGATGAGGATCCTGATGAACTAACTATCAGACCACGAAAATGAACATACCCTATCAAGCCAGCCCAAACAACATGGGTGTGGCATTCCTGCAACGAGGAGGCAGGAGAGGATGCAGGGCACAAGGACGCAGAGGGCGCAGAGCCGGACACAGAGACAAGAGCGAAGGGTCGGGCAGTAGGCACGACGCGAGCGGCGGTGACGATGTCAGCATGATGACCGGTCAAACAAACAAAGGCACAAAAACCAACCGCAAAGGAGAGTTGCACTGTTTCAACTGTTGGGCGAACGACCATTGGACCTATGAATGCCCGCAACTGTCAAAAGAACAGCAGGCACAGTTGCACATGACCCTCGAAGATGACGACGATGATGATGGAGGAGGACAGAAGGAAGGGCATCAGCTCCTACACATGAGCTTGGCCCAGGGAGCAGAGCTTCCAGACAATCGAGCCTACCTTGATGGGTGCTCAACGGTAACAGCCTTCAAGAACAATCGGTTCCTGGAGGGGATTGAGGTTGTGAAGGGAGGCATCAGAATCAATTGCAATGCCAGAGCCATCACGATGAACAAACAAGGGAAGTACGGGAGCCTCAAGGTGTGGTACGTGCCTAATGGCATTGCCAATATCTTTTTGATGCACGAGCTAGAACAGCTGTACCGCATCACCTATGACAGCTGGGAAGGGTACTATGCGGTGCACACCCTGAGGGGAATGGTCAGATTTTATAAGGACAAACAAGGACTCCCATACATTGACCTCAAAGAGTCGAGCGAGGAGGCGGCAGTGCTGCTAATCCAACAGGGTACTGGAAAGCAGCTGGCCAACTGCAACCAGTGCAAGGAGGCCATTACGCTGATGCAGACAGTCCGCAAGAACTACAAAGGATACACCAAGCGAGAGGTACTCCAAGCAAAAGAGGCATGTCGAGGCCAGGCGATGATCAGGAACCCTAGCAAAAAGGATTACAAGGGGCTGGTAAGTGGTAATATGATTGCAAACTGCCCATTCTCCCCACACGACGTAACTAATGTGCGAGCCATCTTTGGGCCATACCTTGCAAGTGTGCGAGGGAAAACAGTTCATCGGACTCCTGCACCAGTGGTGGAAGATTATGTGGCAGTCCCTTGATCGCTGGTGGAAGCCAACAAAGTAGTAACGTTAGCCGCCAATGTCTTCTTTGTGGATGGGACCGCGTTTCTGTTGATGGTGGTACGTCGGATTAAATTCGTCACCATGGAACACGTGCCGGTGCGCACCGCACTAAGTCTCAGCACACATCTCAAGCGGGTGCTCGAGGTGTACTGGCAGGCAGGTTTTAGAGTAAGAACAGTACTAATGGATGGAGAATTTGAAAAAATCAAGCCTCTTATGCCCACCGTAGAGTGTAAGACGATGGCGGCAAAGGAGCACGTGAGCAAAGCAGAGAGAATGATCCAAACACTAAAAGAACGAACGAGAGGATTATTGGCAATATTGCCATTTTCTAACCTCCCAAAATGAATGAAAATCGAATTCGTATATTTTGTAATTCTGTGGCTGAACGCATTCCTGGTGCAAACGGGAATCTCCACCACGTACTCGCCTTGCGAACTGCTGGTTCGGTGGAGGCGATTGCATTGGGGCCAACCGGTAAATTACAAGGCAGTGTCAAATTTTACTGCCTGAACACGAGACATGTGTTTTAAAATGACGTTGTTTACGGAAATGCCGATGCCCGATACAGTGATTAAGCACGTGAATGTGATTCGTTGGTGCAAGGGACAAGTGCGGGAGTTTCAGTTTCTCACCCGTCGATGCGATCCGTATAAATGGACGGATGAAGTCTCCGAAGACGACCCGGAATTTGAAGGTCTCCTCCACGAAGAGGAAGAGGCGGAACCTTATCCGGATATCAGCACTGAACTTCCAGGAGTGAACTTCGAGATCAATGAAGCCGATTTCCAAACATAAACGGATGATCCCGAACCAAATTTTGCCAAGCTTGCTGTGGCGGCTCTAGATAACACGGGGATTGATGATAATGCACGCGCCTGAGCTGCTTGTGCGGTGGGGGCCCTCCTTCCCAGGGGAGAGGGGGCCACCCTGGTTGAAGCCGACGAAGTTGAGATCGTGTACGAGCTAACTTTCAACCTCCCCGATGCAGGATTAATCCCTAACTACAATGAGGACATCCCGATGGGGGGCGATTGCAGCGATATTATCTAACCGGCCATAGCAACGGCCGACGACTAACATACTGGTCAACATTATCTGACACGAGCTCACAGGAGTGCAGTCAGCAGTCAGCCGTATGATGCGTACACCCCACGAGTGACATTCCTCCAACTAGGGGGAGCACGAGAGCACAGGAGTGTTCGCGAGGCATGCAGGTTGCTACAAATGACAAAAGAGCGGCTGATGGCATTGACGTCATCTGCGAACCTGTCCGAGGACATGGTTGGTGACACTGTGCACAAGAGTGACCCGGAGATGGAAACATCGTCGAAAGATGAAATGATGGTATGGGCGTATCTGATGACCCAGCATAATCTCAAACCAGGACTGAAGAAGTTCAGAATACGGGGAGAGACCGCGGCAATAAAGGAATTGACGAGTCTGCACGTGATGGACACGTGGACACCAATGGATCCCGGCAGGCTGAGCCGAGAACAATGCATGCGAGCATTGTTGTCCCTGATGTTCCTCAAGGAAAAGTGAACGGGGGACGTGAAGGGACGCGCATGCATTAACGGAGCACCGCAATGAGCCTACATCCCCAAGGAGGATGCAGCATCTCTGACAGTCTTGACGGAGTCAAAGTTTATTACCGTGATTATTGTCGCAAGCGAAAGGCAAAAAGTGAGATGCTATGATGTACCGAGTGTGTTTGTGAATACCGACATGGATGAAGAATTAATAATGGTGTTGAAAGGACATTTGGCCAAAATGATGGTACAGATCGGTATCAAGCTACTCCAGGAAGGTGAAGCTTAATACGATAAGCTTGACCAAGACGGAGCTTTATACAGCAGACATGTTCATGCCAGAAATGCTATGATCATTGCACTTCATTCAGGCGCACGGATATGAAGCCGAGTGCGTCGGATTGTACCAAGACAACATCAGCACACAACTGCTGATCAAGAACGGACGAATGTCAAGTGGGAAGAATACAAAACATATAAAAGCAAAATTCTTCTTCATCAAAGATCGAGTTGACGACGGAGAAATCAAGGTGATCGACTGCCCAACAGAGGAGATGTGGGCAGATATTATGACAAAGCCTCTTCAGGGGACGGCATTCAGAGTGATGAGAGCAGAATAAATGAACTGTCCAATCAATTATGAAGATCCTCCTGAGGAGGAAGGAGAGAGTTTGAAACATCCCATTGATGCGACAAAGTCAGTGACTTGGAAGAGTGTCATTGCAACATCAAGACACCGCAGGAGTGTGTTGAGCATAGTGGGATTGAATCAAGTAAGCCGGGGATGGACAGACACCTTGGAAGAGCCAGACATCCCCGTGGAATGAATTGCCCAAGGTTAGGAGAGGCAAGATTGCAAGGAGCACGATGTCTGGTCGGAGTAGCATGCGGTGACAAGAGGACAAAGCAATAGGGTAAGCGCATGAGCACACTTTTAATTAATTATCTAGCAATACAATGTCATGTGATTAGCATCCTCATGGACGTTTTCTCAACACTTGCATTGAATATGGCTGACACACATTTTGAGACCATTGCATGATGGCCAAGAATTTTGTCTGCTGTGCAACGGTATCATTTGGTACCCGACAACATCCCAGGATTTTGGCAAAAAATGATTTCAGAACCAACATCTGTGGTGGGAACGGCATGGTGTGATGGATCAATCTGCCCATCCTCAGCCTCAACATATGAAACATGACAATCACCTTGCATAGTATGGCTGAAGAACATTTGACGACCATTCCATGTTGGTGAAAACCCTCATGAGATGTGCAACATATTCAAAACCAGCATCTGTGGTGGGAACAACTTGGTAATGAATCCATCCGACCATCCTCAGCATGTGAATCATGTTTGGGACCATTCCATGTTGGTCTGGACCCTCACCTGCTGTGCAATGGTATCATTGAGGCCCGGCAGCATTGAAGGACTTGAGCTGAAATCCCAATTCAGAAACAACATCTGTGGTAGGCACAAGAATGAATCATGTGAATCAACGTCCACATGAATGAAGTACATTTAGGGACCATTCCATGTTGGTCTGGACCCTCTTGTGCTGTGCAATAGTATCATTTGGTACCCGACAGCGTCCCACAATTTTGGCCAAAATACAAATTTAAAACCCAACATCTGTGGTGGGAACAGAATGGTGATGGATCCATCTGCCCATCAACTGCATAGAACCATGTGAATCACCTTGCATATGACTGAAGCACATCTGGGGACCATTTCTGTTGGTCTGGACCCTAACCTGCTGTGCAATGGTATCATTGAGGCCCAGCAGCATTGTGACATAGGCCAAGATATCTAGTAAGATAATTAGCGATTATAATCGCTAAAAAG